>JANHFR010003714.1:52155-66982 GCA_032468015.1 Mimophis mahfalensis
GCATGCATGTGTGCCTTCATGTTAGTTTTACTTCTGGCAACTGCTTGGGCAAGTCCCTGAAGTTTTCTTGGCAAAGTGTTTGGAAGTGGTTTGCCATGTTTCCTTCTTACTGCTAAAAAAAAATGACTGGCTCAAGGTCACCCAACAGGGGTTATGCCTAGGGCAGGACTAGAACTCACAGTCTCCCAGTTTCTACCTTGGACCACTGCATCAAACTGGCTTTCATTGACAGGTTGGGATTCATTTGAACATCAGCAGAACTGCAATTTCAGACTGATGCCAGATTATTTATTGATTGGCCTTAAGAGGGATGTAGGAGAAGAAGGACATTTGTTATGCCATCAAGCAACAAAACAACTTTGGCCCATCCTTTTGCAATTGACTACAAATATCTATAAAAACAAGAATAAAAAAGTTCACCTCAGCAACAGTTATCAACTCTTCTTCCTTGGCAATATTATTTGTGATCTCATCTTTGCAGAAAAATGGTTAGAAAAATATGCAGAAGATCTCCTTATGAGTAAAGATTCATTTAATTGAATATAATCTTGAACTGAATGATACAGAGATTTCTTTGTATCCAAGCTCCAAGGATTTCTTCCTCATTCTCAGGAGAAAGGTTAATATCCTGAACAAAAGGATAAACTGAGCAATATAACCTGAGGGCAGAAGAAGCAGCAATAGATGAAAACTAATCAAGGAGACAATCTAGAACTGAGGAAAAATTTCCTGAGAGTTAAACAATTAAACAGTGAAATGACTTGCCTGCAGAAGTTGCGAGTGCTCCAACACTGGAGGTTTTTAAGAAAAGACTGGACAGCCGTTTAATGGGTATAGAGTAAAAGTCCATGAAAGTCCTTTTCAATTCTTTTATTCTGTTAATAATAAGTAACAGATTTTAGAATCATCTCACAATTTTGCACGTATTAAACGTACTTTATATCATAATCTTTTCAGTATATCTTTTCAAAAAGAGATATGTAAAAGTGTTGGCAGTGATAGTGCCCAATTATTTTTGTCAGGCTGGATAAAAGAAAAAATGGTTGAAAACCCATCCAGATCAGACATCACATGGCTGGGTATTGTCAAGTTATTTTTCTCTCTACTACAATGTTCCAGATTTTGATAAACTGGTTAGTTATGGATGGTTTCCCTACTGATTTCCCCTGTCCAACAATTTTGCTGCCATTAATAGAAAATGAATTAAGTTCTTGTGAAGAATTGCCGCATCAGTAAAGATGAATAGAAGTCTAAGAAGGTCAAAACATTATGTATGAACTTTGCAATTTCAGCAAAAAAATTGGAGTAGAATGATAGATTTCCACATCTTAGCCCTTATTTCCCACTGATGTTTATAATAACTTATTGGCTTTTAAAAAAAAAAAAGAATTCAAAAAAATTCTTAATAAAAATATTATTAAGAAAACGGGTGGCAGTGTTGCGCTTCAAATGAAATTTCCAATTAACTTTTAACTATATTATATTAGAAAGACTTAAATTATTATTGGCTCCAGGGCCAAGAATAATTAAAATCAGAAACTTATAACAGGTCTGGCAACTTCTCAAAGGGGAAAAGATATAGAAAAGGATAAATCTGCTGGGGTGTTTCCCTATTTTTAACTGGAGACATGGACATCAGAAACATAACGCTTCAGGGACTGCTTTCCTAGTGCAGATATATAAAATAATTTCAAAACAATCTGTGGGTGTATAACTGTATATACATTTACCCAAAGAGAAAGGCAGATAGACAGCAAGAATATTAAAATATAGGCTTGGTCCCTCAGCCGAATCAATATTCAATGTTTTCTCAGTCTTGGTTACTGTATGATGTGTAGATTTCAATTCCCATGCTGGCTGAGGAATTCTGGGAGTCAAAATCCACATATTCAAATTGCCCAAACTGAGAAACACTGAACTAGAGGAGCAGAAGAAAATTGTCTCTGTGCTCTGGAAAGCAGGAATTCCTAGCTTTGTTCAGTGTGTATTTGTTGGATGTGCCCTGCCATATTAAATATCACAAATCCTGACATTTTGTTTGATATTTTCATTTTCAAAAAGGGAAAATAGGATAACAGAGTAGAGGCTGACATAGACTTTTAACATGTAGTAATAGTACTTAAATTTATATACTGCTTTACAGTGCTTTACAGCTCTCTCTAACTGGTTTTTAGTCAGCATATTGACCTCAACAACCTGGCTCCTCATTTTACCAACCTCAGAAGGATGGAAGGCTGAGTCAACCTTGAGCCTGGTGAGATTTGAATTGCCAAATTGCAGGCAGATGGCAGGCAGCAGAAGTAGCCTGCAGTACTGTACCACCACAGCTCATGTAATTTGAACAGAATTATGGTCCATCTGTTTTCAGGTTTCTACACAAAAGTAAGAGAAGAAATCTTGCAACATTGCACTTGTTCTAGGCCTCATAATCTCCCTGGGCAGCTAATAATAATAATAAAAAATCTTAGATTTGTCATCACTTGTTTCATTATACTGAATAGAACAACTTTCTTGAAAACATAGGATTCAAAAAAGGCATGTTAGCATTCACAATTTACTAGTACCATTCATTTTACATTTAGTTCTTAGTTCAAAGAAAATGTTATCATTTCCTTTATTTGTCAATAAATACGCCAGAGTTTCTGTTATAATTCAGAATTACCAAAAAGGGAATTAAGGCTGAAATTAATAACACAGTGACTATCAAATAACTGTATCCATTTGGATTTTTTTTCATATTGTATGCATCTAAGATTATTATGAATTGAAGCTCATCTTTTCAATTTGCATAAGGGCAACCCTTGAATTTGTTTAGATAAAAAATCTCAAAGTAAACAGAGAAATACTGCATTACTGAACATACTTTTCTGAGAACAAGCTTCTTGAAATTCATTGGGAGTTTATTCTGAGAAGACATGTAGTGAATTTGGACCCACTGAAAATCAAATCAGAATGATAAAACAACGTGAAACAGACACCGAGCAAGGACTGGAACAGAAAGCTGCCAAGATCTCTTCCAACTCTATGATTCTACGACTCTCCTTAAACATTCCTCTCTTATGACCCCTTGAGGCCTAGAGCATAGCGGGCTGCAAGATAAACACAGGAACATCAGTCATGATAGCAAAGAATTGAGGAAAGGATGAAACTGAAGCAAAGATGAAGCTCCCAATAAGGTCATTGCATACTGAAGGATAAAGGTTAATGAATTTGCACAAAGTTTCAAATCAAATGCAGAGGATGCTAATAGCAGCACATATTTTTTTTCAGATGTGACTCTCACTTGGTGAAAAGCTGCATGATGCAGCTTAGCATCAGCTGCATTTTCAAGATCTCTTACATCCACAATAAGTTGACCCTGTATTAACTTATTGCTCCCAATCAGTCCACTGTATGTGATTTTCCTGTCTTTGGTTTGTTTGGGATATAATTTGAGTGATTGCACTCCTCAGCTCAGGTGGAGGTAAGTGCCACTTTCCACTGTGGGAAAATAATCAGAGGCCATGAAGTATCTGTCATGTGCCTTTCTTACATACACTCTTCCATTATATTCCTTGTATGTTTTTATGTTATAGCTTTATTTTACGAAAAAGAAGAGAAAGGAGAAAATTTGGAGAGAGGGAGCAAAAGGGGGAAATTGGAAACAAAAAGGAAAAAAAGAATCAATAAAAGCATTATGTTACACATAGAAATTCATTGTTACTAATTTTTAAACATATTGAACCTTGGCCACATGGAATAATATTGATTAATCCTTCAATTGTATCAATCGATTGAGAGCCAGTTCCTAACCAGATTCATAGTCTTGGTGAACCAAGATTGTGACTCTGGGGTTGCATTGTCTTTCTATGTAGAACAGATAACCTTTTTTGCTGCCCCCCTCTCCATGCTGTTCTTTCAAGGCTTGCTCAATCCATAATCTTTCCTATAGGGGAAAGTTTCAAATTTGGGAGATATAGTTGAAAAAAAATGTCTTCATTGTATTGATCTTTGTAAGGCCATAGAGTGCCTCTGGATTGAAACGTGTGACATTATTAAAGATGCAGCAAACAAAAATATTGAGAAATAAAAACACAAAAGAAGGTAAAATGGCTTGTCCGCTGATATGCAGAAAATAGTCCAAGGTAGGTAGAAAGGAAAAAGCAACAAAGAAAGGAGAAAACTTGTCAAACTAAATGCTGAGTTCCAAAGAAGACCAAGAAGACAAGCAATTAATATGCAGAGAAATTGATGATAAAAAAATAAGTGGAAAGAAAGGAGATTTTTTTAAAAAACTTTTTTTTTTACAAATATCTGCCTAGCAAAAACAAAAGAAAAGCAAAAGTTCACCTGAAGAATGGATAAAATAGAGATGGCACAAATATACAGATAAAGTAAAGAAAAAAGAAACTCAAATTAATGAAATGTACAAAGCTTTCACTGAATTAGAGGCAGGTATTCTGAAAGGTAAATTATACGGGCCCTAAAAAATACTGCTAATAGCAAAGCTGCAAGTATTGATGGGTTTTCCATCTCTGGGGGTCTTTAAGAAAACACTGGACAGCTGCCTCTCATGGATAGTTTCACTGGTTTCCCTGCATTTTGCAGAGAATTGAAGTAGTTGATCCTTGACTCCCTTCCAACGCCACAATTCTGTAATTCTATGACATACCACCAAGGCTATTTAAACCTTGCAAAGATGGTGCAGTCAAAGTGTTACTGGCAGTTGGTAACAAGTATGGAAAACACAGCTATAGTCAGTTTATACTCCAATATCAAAAAAGTAGGGCTAAAAATATTCAGATTAGTGAATACTTGCATTTTTTATGTACTAGTAAAATAATGCTTAAAGTTTTGGAATCTATGCTTTCAACAGTACGTGGCATGAGAAGTGCCAGAAGAATAAACTGGATTCAGGAAAAAGATCTGAGATCACATTGCTAATGTGGAAAACGGATAAGTGAATAGATAATGGAAAAGGCAATGGAATACAGAAAAATCCTTCTGTTTCTGCTTTGTTGCTTCTTCTTTTGACTGTGTAGATCACAACAATGCATGGATTGCCCTTGAAATACAGGTGCACGGGCCACTAAATCACCTATTGAAGAATATATATGATAGCCAGGAAGCAACAGAACAAAATATGAAGCAACTAAATATTTCAAAAATGGGAAAGGAGTGCATTTAAGGTACACACCCATCTACAGAATATATTATGAGAAATGCTGGAGTAGGGGAAATAGAAATTGGAATTAAAACTGTTGGGAGATGCAGCAACTTCAGATATGCTAATGCTATCACTTTGATGGCTGGAAGCAAATAAGACTTTCAGAATTTCTTGTTGAAAGGGAAAAAAAGAAACTGCTATCTAATGCTCAATATAAAAATCACCATAACTAACATTATGTCAACATGCAATGCAAACCCAAGGAAACTAGCCAGAAAAGAAGTTGTAGCAATACCGTAGTGGACTTCATCTTCCAAGGCTCATAAATTCATAGGAATGGTAAATGAAGTCATGACATAAAGAGATCTCAGAAAGGCTGAACACAGAAAACTGCATGCCTTTGAATTGTGATGCTGGAGAAAATTGTCAAGAATATCTAACTGTGAAAACAAATCATTCAGCACAGGATGCAATAAAACCAGACTTGCTCACTGGATAATAATGAAGCTAAAGTGTCAATAGTTTGGACACATCATGTGGACGCAAGTGTTATTGGAGAAGACTTTGATGCTTGGAAAACTCAAAGCCAATAGGAAAATGGGCAGTAGAACAAAGGTGGCTTTGATATAGTTTTGATAACATAAACATGAGTTTAAAAGAACTAACCCACCCACCCCAGTCTTGGATAAATTATGCCAGTGGAATTACATAACTGCACAACAATACCAACAGAGTTACAAATATTAAACCAAAATGGATCAATATTGGGATAATATGAATTATTATTTTCTCATTTATGTTACATTTCTTACATAATGAGTTTGATAGCCAATGTTTTCTAAATCTTCTCGGGGTGGCTAATAAATTCAAACAAGAATATTTTGTTGAATTAATGCTATTTTAAGATCAAAAGCAGCATGCTTAATATTTTTAAGACACTTAAGCAGTTTATTTGTTAATATTAAATTGTAGAAGAAGAGGCAGAACCTGCGGCCGGACTCAAGAGAGGAATCAGCTTAGAGTGATTATGTTCACACAAGCAATCCAGGTTCAGTCCCACTTGAATTCTGTTAACTCTCATCTAGCAGCAATTTAGTGTGCGTAATGCGTGCTGCTTATTCTTTCTCCCTCACATGAATTCTTTAATTCAAATTTCTTAGAAGTTCTTCAAAATAAAAAATATTCTTTTAATTATTTATTTTTTAAAAAAAAAATCTTGTAGATTTAGTATAATCCAAAGCATATACCAGTGCAAATAGTAATTCAGGAAACAGCAATAGCAGAGCTCTTTACAGCCCCCTCTAAGTGGTTTACAGAGTCAGCATATTGCCCCCAACAATTTCAGTCACTCATTTTACTAACCTCAGAAGGATGGAAGGCCGAGTCAGCCTTGTGCCATTCAGAATTGAATTGCTGGAGTGAGCAGTGAGTTAGCCTGCATTCTAACTACTGCACCACCAGAACTTGATGCAGATGTTGCTAATGCATCTAAATCATATCTGAAATTAGGAGATTTTCAAAATGAATTACAAAATGTAAGGCATTTGATAAAGTAGACTACAACCTACTACATGATAAGATAGAAAAATGTGGGTTAGACAGCATCACCACCAGATGGATTTGTAACTAGGTCACCAACCCTACTCAATGTGTAATACTCAATGGAACTACATCAACATGGAGGGAAGTATGCCCTGTGTGGTGTCCCAAACCTCTGTTTTAGACCCAGTACTCTTCAACATCTTCATCAACAATTTAGACCAAGAGGCAGATGGAGAACTCATCAAATTTACAGATGACACCAAGCTATACCTGTCGAGTAGGAAAAGGTAAAATACGAACTGCCCCCCCCCCAATCAGTGGGAGATGTACTTGGGAGGCTGCCACAGGCTGCCGAACACCAGCGGCTTTGCCCAATGCCCCGCTCCCTCCTCGCCCTACACCCCATGCCCCACTGTGCTCCAATCAGCTGAGCTTCAGGAATCATTCCCTGAAGCCCAGGTGAGTGGTGGTGGGGCGCAGGGCATCATGGGGATTCCCTCCGCAGCCTGGATGGCTGTGGGGGAATCGCCTCCTGGCAGCCCGCCCCGCTTGGCCTTGGAATAGTGGTGGTGGTGGAGGCAGAGAAAATACGGGAAACTAAAAAAAGATACGAGACGGGGCCAGGAAAGGGAGGAAAAAACCAGGAGTTTCCCAGCCAATCTGGGAAACTTGACGGGTATGCACCAAGCTGATAGGACCTGCCAACACTCTAGAAGATAGGCTTAAGGCACAGAAGAATCTTGATAGAGTTCAACATTGGGCCATATCTAACAACATGAAATTCAGTGGTGAAAAAAGTAAGGTTCTAGATTTAGGCAAGAAAAACCAAATGCACAGGTATAGTATAGGTGGTACCTGGCTCAATAATAGTAATTGGGAGTGGGATCTTGGAGTCCGAGTGTCAGCTTGGAAGTCATTTTTCTTTGAGGCTTCTGGGCTAGAAGGGGCTAAGTTTCAGACTAATGGTACTACGGTGGAGTCATGATTCTCGTCTGGCTGGTTACTTTGGATTCCTAAATACCCTCCACTTGTCTCGGAGGCAATTTTGGTGGCTGAAAATGAAAGTCAATGTAGAGGACTATGTAAAAAGTTGTGACATTTGTGCCACTATGAAATTGAGACCAGGGAAGCCTCCCGGTCTCTTCCAACAAGTGGCTAACGCTAACGCTAACCCTAGACCTCTAGAAGTAAGTGATGGTTTAAAATCCTCCTTCACATTTCATAAAGGAGGTACGGGGCTCAGGTTTTAATTTATGCCCTGTCATATCAGGCCATGAACACTCAGAATTGACTGAAGGACTAAACAACACTTTATGTATTCATTCATGTATGACCCACGGATACATGTATCTTGAGAAGAGCAACATCCAGGATTGGTTTCACCTGGTGGTAGCAACTCTAGAGGAAAAGTCAGCAAAGCTAGTTGTACCAATAAATGTATTTAGTATGTGCCTATAATTAAGAAAAGTACAAATAAGGAATAAATTAACGGCCGTGACCAGGGGTATGTTGCACGGGTTTGCCTCATGTGCCAGTTGTGCTATCCATGGTCACTCATGCCCTCGTCACCTCTCACATTGACTACTGCAATGCTCTCTACATGGGGCTGCCCTTGGGGAGCACAAGGAAGCTTCAACTGGTGCAAAATGCAGCCGCGCAGGTAGTGATGGGAGTATCCTGATACTCCCATGTTACACCCCTCCTGTGCGAGCTGCATTGGTTGCCGGTTGCCTTCCACGTGCACTTCAAGGTGCTGGTTATGACCTATAAAGCCCTACATGGCTTAGGCCCAGGGTACTTGTGGGAACACCTTCTGCCAGCTACATCCTCCCATCACCCTGTACGCGCTCACAGAGTGGGTCTCCTCAGGGTGCCCTCAGCCAGATAGTGTCGGCTGGTGACCCCCAGGGGGAGGGCCTTCTCTGTGAGCACAATGACCCTCTGGAATGAGGTACCCCTTGGATTCTGGATGGTCCCCGACCTCTGGTCCTTCCGCTGTGACCTTAAGACCTGGCTTTTCCAACAGGCAGGCCTGGGTTGATTTTTTGGGCTTTTAATTGGTTTTAAATTTTATTGTGTTGTAATTGGCTTTTAATGTCTATTAGGTTTATGGAACTGCTAGTTTAATTCTTTTTTTAATTTTGTATTTTCTGTTTTTATTGTTGTAAGCCACCCTGAGTCCCTCAGGAGTATAGGTGGCATATAAGTTTCAATAAACTCAAACTCAAACAGAGCAACATGGGCTCTAACGTACTACTGGCTTGCAATACACAAGACTTTTGTCATGTTTATAAGAATTTCTTTACTGTCATCCAGAAAAATAAGTATAATACTCAAGAATCCCACAAGAAACATGTTTGGGAGCCATATTTAATTAGAAGGCATATCTGCCAATTATTTTACTTCTTTCTCCTCCACCTCCAACAACATTGCCTATATACAGACAACTGGTCTGCCTATCTATCTATCTATCTACCTTCTACCATCCTTGTACTGCTTTTTCCTCTTTTTGCTTTCTGAAATTTTGAATCCTTGTTAAGAAAGGCCAGGTTGTGGCACTTTGAAGAGAATCTGACTTCAGCTAAGAGATGCAAATACAATTCCCTTGAAACAATTGAGATTCCTTCTGATACAAGATTTGGCTGAATCAGAGGCATATTCCAAACATTCAGATATCTTCACTGATACTAACGTACATATGGCAACAGTGATATCACTCTGTGGGAGGTTAAAGTCTCTCCCCTTCCTCTCCAGCAACCCTGATTAAGATGATTCTTTCTCTGCTGCTACTAACAGTCATCTCAGCTGCATCAGAATCATTAGCGAAGTGTTCTGATCAATTCCCTCCCTCTAGGTGTCTGTATACAGATGACGAGTCTACTGTTTTGAGGCATTTAATGGCTCTGGAAAAACCAATTTTTCCCATCAGAGCATTGAAGGGGGGAAGTTTAACTTGCTCCCAGAAATCTGGTTGTCACATGTATTTGGCTCCTTCTGGTGAGCTAATTTTTGAGCACTTAGCCAGCTGGATAGATTGGAGGGGTGTGTGTGTGTATCTAGGTTGCAAGAGTCCCATCAGCTGCAGACTATTGTGCACCACAACTGTTAATGATCCCCCAGACTTTTCTTTTTTTGCAGGTTCATATATTCAGATAGTTGTTCTCACTTCCTAATGCCGTTTGGTTTTCCTGACCTAAACTGTGTTTGTACTTTTGGCTCACACAACTTCCATTGCCAATAAGCTGGCTTCCCATATGGTTAAATAAACTCTGTAAACTCCCACCTGTTCCTTGATTTCCTGGTTCTCTGCAACTGACCCACCAGGTTTCCTTCTCTTGGGGGGAGGGGGGGAGGAACAATCAGTGTGACCAAACACACTGATTTCTTACATCTTCATTTCTTCTCCAATCTATTTTTAGCTGGCCCATTGATTTCTCAATAGCTCTGTGCTGCAGGCTATTTTTTAAACCTGTCATAGCTGCCCCTGGTTAGTGAGTTAAGAGACAGACACCTTTGTCTTTCTCTTTCTGCATCTTAAATAACAATTTGAAATTTGGTTACCAAATTTAGGGATACCCCAAATATAGATGCTTGTATGGCTCAAACCACCATCCCTACCGACATCTTGTTTAAAAAAAATGGCACATTTACATAAAAAACTAAGACAAAACCTATCACAAATCAGACTTATAGCTTCAAATGCTAGCCTGAAATTTGGCATTCTCTAACATTAAATACCTAAATTACAATTAGGAAAAAGTTGGTTTCTATTTATGTAGATATGTATCGTTACTTTTTTTCTCATCAGTTAGTATAGCAAAACTGGAATTATTTTCTTATCAATAGCTGCTTAAGACCTTATTATAAACTTAGAAATGTTAACACTGCTGATCTTATAATAATCTGGCTCTTTTAGTATTAGAGTAATGTATATAATTTATAACATAATCAATACTGAAACTTGATTATTCCTATACTGTATGTCTTCCTGAAAAAGATTTTCAAAATATTTTAGGTAGGATAAACATTTCAGAAGCTATCTTGCTTCTACATTTGGTGCATTTCCATTTTCTTTTGCTTTGTCTTTAAGTTAAAAAAAAAACATTTAAGGCTTTTTCATGAATATTATTGACACTATGTAGTTAGGAAATCTACCTGGTATGCAGCTCACACAGGTCCTTCTTTTTTTAAAACAGATTTATTTAGAGGCTTTGAAACAACATTAAGGCTTTTACTATATCCGTATCAGTATCTCCATACCACTTCACTGGTGGCCCTTGGGAAATAATATTGAAACCGTAAATCTTCCAGCAACAATTCTGAGCAATTAAGGTGTTTAAAGCAGTTTCTTCCTGCCAACCTTAAGAATCTAAGATTTTGGAAATGTCTTCTTCCGAATGGCATGGCAGCATGCAGATGGTACAAAATGAGATTTCAAAATAAAGTAAAAAGGTGCACCTACACTTTTGGAGTTTATATTATATATTAAATTTACATGTAATTTTCCTTCATACATAGAGCCTTGTGGTGCAGTGGTTAGAGTGCTGTACTGCAGCCCATTTCTTCTGACCACCAGCTGCTTGCAATTTGGCAGTTCAAATCCCACCAGGCTCAAGGTTGACTCAGCCTTCCACCCTTCCAAGGTGGGTAAAATGAGGACCCAGATTGTTGCGGGCAATATGCTGACTCTGTGAAACTGCTTAGAGAGGGCTGTAAAGCATTATAAAGTGGTATATAAGTCTGAATGCTATTGCTATTCAAGGGGAAAAAATACAAAATAAAATGGATAATCATAACTGAGTCATTAAAGCAAATCAGTTCAAAGCCATTGATAAAACAACATGGCTTGTTAACAGTTCAGGAAAGTTGATTAACTGATTGAACAATTGATTATATGCAATCAAGTTGATCTTGACTCTTAGCAACCACATAGATAGATTTTTCTCCATGATCTGTCCCTATCCTGGTCTTTCAAGTCTTCTAACATCAGGAAACTAGTTGGCTTAAAAATTAAATAATCCTCAACATTATCACCATCTTTATTTTTGCCAATTGCTAGAACAATAATGAAAAAAAATGGAGTCATATTTATATAAAAATTATTTCTTCAGTTTATCTACCTGCTTCTGAAATAGATCTCTATTCAATCTTTCTTTTTTTAAAAAAAATACGATAGTTTATTTTACAAATATGTAGAATGCTTTGCAGACTTTTGATATTTAACTGTAAAAGTGCCTCATAGGTTGAGTTTGTCTGTAAAAAGGCTTCTGTTTCTCTAGGTAATTTCTCAGAACTATCATATGACTAACTGTGTGCCTTGAAAGAGTTTTATTCATCTTTCCAATTTTGGAAATAAGCAAAGTTTTAAAAAATGAATTTTAGTTGATTAGAACATGAAGATATTACAAAGCAGCAAAGGCAAACAAAGCTCTCCTACGTAATTTAACTGAAGTCAAAGGCATTATCTTGAGTATCCCAGTTTTTGGGTCTACTCCTGCTATTTTAAGGACTAGTCTAAATATTATTTTTAGATTTATCACAAGGTGGTGTCTTAAGACAAAGTGGAGAAGCTGGGCTTTCATAAAATCATGGGACTCTAACTCCCACCACAATTAATCAGGGAGTTACAGTCCAGAACACATCCTCCCTTTTCCTTACAAGTGGTAGGTTTGGTTGAAATAGGAAATCTTTAAGCATTTTTATTTTAAATCATGCACAATTAAGGCAAACTGTTTTCATGTTGTTCCATGTCTGAATTAGGTGCCAGTGAAATGAATCTAAAAACATAGTAAATTACTATGTTGGAACTCCCCAGGATAGATGGATACAGAGAGAAAAGGAGGTAGTTTGGTGAGAGTCTTTTGCTTCTTTCTCAATTCCATCTGCAACACAGCAAGCATCTCTTCTTTTAGATTCTTGGTACGTGTAGCTGTATTCCATGACCCATGCCGGATAGTATTGTGCAAAGGCATTCTAGTGATTATGTCCAACTGAGAAAGTTAAAATTTCAACAAAATAGTCTGCTTGAAATCTTTTGCAGTAACTTATCACTGCTTTCAGAAACTCTTGGAATGAAAGCCAGGCAGAAGTAAGGTCAACGAAGAACATATTTTGTGGCCTTTATCTGCAATAATAATCCATAAGAGGAGACAGCTGATTCCAATCTACTAGCTCTGGTCAATGTAACCTTCCTTACAGAATTAGTATAAATCCCCAAATGTACCTTAATCTCTCCAAAGGCACAGCATCTTTCATTAAAATGGTGCCTTCAAGTACAGAATAATGGATAATATTGTATATTCCATTATCCATAATCAGAGTCAAGTAGAGTATCCTTATAGTGAGATAGGCAGCAAAGAAATTTAATAAATTAATAAGCTTACCATTGTTTGTGCTGAATGATTTGATAGAGTTAGAATCATGATATAAACTGCATCTGGAATGAGAAGGCAAAAAGGCTTAAAAATTTGTCCATGCCAACTCAACTAAAGGACAGAATTAGAGATATGCAAAATACCCGCAAAAACATAAGAATATATATATATGTGTGTGTGTGTGTGTGTGTGATTTACTTGAATAGTCAGATAATTGTGTTTATTAAAAAACACACCAAAGAAAATGTAGAATTTAGCTTTCTTTAGAAATGTCCCCTACTTCTTAAACTACCTGATTTGGAAAATAAAGGGACTTGTTGAAATGCTCACATGCATTATAAATCAATATTTCTCTCCCAAGTTCTACCTTTTGAATATAAACTAGAATTTTCATTGATTACTGTCAAGAATAGGAATTGGTCACCTGACTAAATATTTTTTTTCTCCACTGACACAATTACGTCAGTTGCACATGTTGTGTTTTGTTGTTATTAATCCTAATCATAGCAGTAGTATATTATTTAGGCCAAAAAAGCATTCATTCAGAGAACAAAGCAAACATTGATTATTTTTCTCTTTTCAATGATCTGAGTTGAAGTTGTTTGGGAATTTGTATCATCTGAAGTATTTCTGTATTATTGATTCAAGGTAATGTGATCACCAAACTCTAAGGTGGTTTTCCTTCCTTGCTTTGTGGTTGGAAGTCTCCTACAGCATTTTAATGCATCAATCAGGGAGGAAAGCAGAAATTACTTTGGTGTGCAAGGCACATCATGACCATCCATAACTTTCATGTGTTATTTAAGAAACATGCAAATTCAATACACTGAAAACTTTGACTTCCTTTCCCCCTCCAGGCATAGCGAGATTAGAACTTGCCAGATTCAGATCATACCAACTCACCACTCAAGCTTTTTTCTTTAATTTCAGGAAAAAAATGTTAATAGATGTTTACTGCCACAACTTCAGTATCGGTGGATTTTCTTGGCAGGGGGTGAGTAGTTTTTGTAGTTAAGGCAGCAAGACTACAGTTACTCTTTGGATTCCCATGGCAACTGCCTTGCTAACACAGCTCAAAATTATATGATTGCTATGTTGACAGGTTCTGAATGATTGTTGAGACTGCCTGTCAGGAAAGAAAGAATGTTCCAAAAGGTTAATCTATATATTTCCAGGAAGAAGACAGGATACACAAATTAGGCATATGTGTTTGCTTCAGCTTAAATTTTAGGAATGTGCAAAGTTCACATTAATACACTTTTATATTCATTGGCCCAGTGGATTCTACCACTTTGTATTTATTTTTGTGATAAGCTGTCTCCTAAAACTCTTGCTTCATTGTAGGTTTTTCCCATCTCAAGCAGATGAGATGTGACTTTATGCATATTGGATACCTCTTAATCACCACAAAGGGACTTATTAGTCGTACCAGCTGAAATGCCTTATGTCCCAATCACAGTAGATTGATTTAAAATTAGTGACTTAAATCACCAAGTGAAGCTGTGATTTAAATCATCAATTTAAATCAACTTTTCCATTTGGTCCTGAATTATTTTTCAAAGGCAAGAACATATTCTCCAGTTAATACAGCCATGATGAATACATGTTCATTCTCAATTAAACCAAGCGTGCACACAAATGCAATACTTTTTTAGCCTACCTTGGAGAATAGTGTTAAACTGACATGCATATATTTGCCCAATTATACAGCTTAATGATGCTGCACTTGTATATTTCAGATTATGTTAGAAAATGTATTTTAACC
>JANHFR010003715.1:15539-30010 GCA_032468015.1 Mimophis mahfalensis
TCCCAATCTTTTGTTTCCATGCCTATTAAGAATGTCTGTGTCTCTATTTAATGTAAGGTGGATGGGTATATAGACGGGAATAGACAAGATATAAGCCTGGGCAATGACCTCCCGAAGGTACTTTTCAGAAGGCAACTAGCCTTGCTTTGTTTTTCCTTGAAGATGCTTTGAAAAAACACCTTTGGAAACCATGACCTGGATGACTGAGAATCTCCATATAGACATGCAGTGATTTTGTTTACCTAATGTAATAAAACCATCCAAATGAACAATAGGACAATGTGCACTGTCATTTGACTCCTTATCCAACAAAGTCCTTTAAATGTGGTTTAAGTCCTCCATAAGGCCAGGTGTGACACTTAAACTAGGAGTAGCAATCATTTCTGGTTAGCAGGAGGAGGAATTTGAAACCAAATATTAACCTGGTATTTGAATGACATTCCCCTGTTTGTTGAAATATTTGAGTTCTGGAACAACCTGATTTCAGAGATGGTTTCTCTATTTTTGGAAGTGAACTCTCTACAAAAGAGAGTTATCTGTGATCTGGAACCCAATGGATTAACATTATGAACACATTTAGAACACAATGGATTACTTAAGTGTTCCAGAAGACTCACTTCCAGAAACAAACCATTCCTGGAATGCCTTGATTAGTACATTCCTTCCTTGCCACCGAAACAGATTCAGTAATTATTCTCCTAAAGCAGAAAATGACAATTGCATGAGATATGGAAACCTTAGGATAAGGATTCCTTGAAGGTTTCCTCTGGTTGAAATGCTGAAGGTTCCTCAAATTGTCATTCGATTCCCCTTTTTTCTAGGCTTTGTGGGAATATGACTCTTGCCCCTTATGTCCAAATAATTCACAAACAGACAGAAATATGAATATAAAAGCAATATATAGATCATCTTCTATTTTAACCATTTTCACAACTTAACACAACAGCCCATAACTAAAACCATGTATAAAATAATAAACAAAAATATCCACATCATCTGGTAAAACAGAAGATACAGTGGAAAACAGAACCCTATGAAGTGAACATCGTTTGCAAATAGAAAGTCAGACAATGAAAACTAGTGTCTGATATCTCAAGGCAGAAAATATGTACAGCTTAAATATGGTTACTGAACAGCTGTTTTTGTTTTCTTTTGTTTTTTGCTTCCCATCAATACTCAGAGAATAATTTCTCCATCAATTCTTACAGCATGAACAACCTAGTGCCAGTCTAAAGTATTATACATCAAGCTCTTCAACACTAACGTTTTGAATTATGCCCTCAAATGAACCAAAACGTACGTTAGATAAAAACCTTAATTCATTGGCTGGGTTGGCATAGCACCATATATGGATTAAAATGGATTGAAGAATTTGTGATCAGAATGTTGTGAGAAGCCAATCATCGTTTTAATACTGCCCTTCTGAAATTTTCCAGTGATGCGTCCCCTTTAATTAATTTAGTTAATAAATTTGTGTGACTTCCCAAAATAAAACGGAGGCTTAGAGTTGGGCAAGAAACGTATTTTAATAATTAAATTTTAATCCCTTTACCAAATAAAACAATGATAGGATTTTTCAACTTCATAAAATAAAACAATTCATTGGAAATAAACAATAAAACAATCACATTTTAAACCATATTTGTAATAGGAAAAAATGTTGAGTTATGCATTATTTCTAAAATCTGTTAATGGTTGAGATAGCCACTCGTGCTTCTACTATTTTGGAATGGTGCCTGCTCTTTAGAATAGCATGAGGAAGAACTGCCAGTGATCCAGCTTAGTATCCATAAACCACTGTTCCGGATTCACCCTCTGATTTGCTTGGACAAGCCAAGCAAAATGGGAACAAACGTGACAGTGATTCAGCTTTGGCTGTCCAAGTCATGAAGGGCAAACATATAAAAACAGAAGTCACTAGGCAGCTGGCATATTCAAACGAAGCAGAGAGTAAAGCCAGAGCTCTGCCAGACAACACCAGAAGCTTTCCTTCCCATTCTGCTTGGACAAGCCAAAAAACAGCTTGTCTAGGCAAAATAGCTGCAAGTTATGACAGCAATGCTGAATTTCAAACACAAATCCCCCAAATTTGCACTGTAGCATGGTGTGTGAACTAGGACATAGTAATAAACCATTACACTCTTTCTTTGGGCAACCAGATTTTGTAACCTTGGTTTTAATGCTTTAATATGGTTTCTTTGATTGGGACAGATGGACTGTCAAGCTGCGTCTGGGCCTAGTATGTTGTGTGAATCCAGCCACAAGGACATATATACCTGTTCCATTAGTAATGTTGCATTTTTTTCCTTCAACCTGACTACTTTCAAGAAGCTGTGGAAAACATGAGTGAGCACATCTAGGCTCGGACTGCCAACAGAAAGTAAATGTAATTCCAGCATACATAGTTCAGGATATATCAATTCTCCTTGAATAATATTTTCAGCAAGATCACTAGGAACACTGCAATAGCCAAAACATCCTTGCTCTCTTTTAATGTCTGCTCCTGGGTGGAAAAAAAGAGACACATCATTACATATGGAATTTCCATTATTCAAAGGCTGTTAGCTCTACTGATCTTTTTTTGTTTGTTTGTGAGTCTTATCCTGTTACCCAACAATAATGTTGATTACTTGGCGATAGAATGGATGACTAGAAATCAAATATTCTACACAGCCCAAGTCCCAAATCAATTTGTAGCACACTCTCACTAAAATGTAAAGGGTAAATCATATACACTCATATTCAGTGTATGCCTGGCCTTAGACATGAAATTGATTAGATACACAGGCATTGCACATTACATGATAATATCCTGTCTATTTTGATGGCTTTTAATTTATGTCAGAGTTTGGATGCACCTGTGTGGGTGTGTAACGCACAATGCGGAAGCAAAAAAACAAGCCAGTGTTCTGTAAAAACACAGAAATGTGTATTGGAGTTTTCACAGCAAAATGCAGAGCAAGGTCAAACAGTCCATTAGTCAAAGCCCATCAGTAGATAACAGTTCAGGGAGTATACAGTTCCTCGGTCGTTAGCCAAAGGTCATACACAAATACAGTCCACGATTCAGTAACACTGTTTGTTACTAACCTTGTTACAGCAAGGCTCAGAAACAAACTACCAAGTCCAAATTACCAAGACTAACTGGTATTGCATACACTACATTCATCTGCAATTACCACTGTAATTGCCTCTAGCAGCCAATCGGGCAACTACCTGCATCTGCATACAGAAAAATGGCAGTCTTAAAGGAATACAATAGTAACATACATTCCTGGCTTGTTCACCTGACACAATCCTATCAGGAGATTGCCTCAATATCCTGACAATTTATTTATTTACATCTTCATTTATAATGCGGCTTACAAACGTTATATGCCTATTTTTAAAAATTATTCTAGAAAGTGACAGTTTATAAAGAATTGCATTGTACTAAAAAACATCACATAAAGTTTCTAATGGGGGTTCCCCAATCCCCAGGCCATGGCCCAACCTGTTTAGAAGTGGACTGCACAAATGGCAGAGTGCACTGCTTGCATAAATGGCATTTCACAAGCACACACAAGTGCCCGCTGCATGCATGAGCACGTATACCTGCAAGTCACACAGAACCATTTCCTCTCCCCACTTCCCAGCCGGAAAGCTTGGGGACCATTAGTTTATAAGATGGAGCTCCCATAAACAAAAAATAAAAACTCAAGTTGCATTCTTTAATGACAAAATTATGAAGCAAACAAGAATGGAAGAAATAGCATAGCTATTTCTCTTTTCTCATAATAATGCTATTGCAGAATTTTCCAGGACTCTGGTGTAGTTGTCTTTATATCCCTCTCAATTTCTGACTCAAACAGCAAACTATAATGATGAACTAGGAGGGGGGAAAAAACAAAAGTCTAGCATGGTGGGTTTTAAAAACTATTACACAACACTTGAACAGGTCTGTATCCTAAAGGACCTTAGGATTATCAACTATGGAAAAAAATAATCTACAATTTGCTTTTTCACTGCAAAAGGGATTACTCAGAGCTCAGTACTTGCCTTCATCCTTGCTTTCATTGTCATCTGAATTACTTTCACTATCAGCGTCATAGCCTTTTTCTTCAGCAAAAAATTTAAAACAATAGCATTGTGATTCATCAGCTTCTTCAGATATTTCATCAGGCCGAGACACAGGTTCCTTTTCAGACTGATGAATCTGACATGATATTACAGAAGTTTAAAATGTGCAATTAGAAATTAGACTTACCATCTATTTTCATAGATTCTAGGCTCCATAGCACTGAGAATATGCTGAAATATTGAAAGGTAAAACAGGATAGAAAATATCTGTCTAAATATACTAACCCCCACTTCCAATTAGGTCCCTACAGTACATTCCTTAATATTTTAGATTCAACTTAGCAGACAAAACAGAAATACAGAGGACTCTGAATTCATGCTAGGTAGAAAAAATAAATGAGAAGGCAGCATTTAGACGAGTAAGTTTTGGAAATTCACATTCACATTCGGGCTTAGTCTTTCAGTTCACCATGCACCCTAGCTTGCCCAGTTGTTTTGCAGACTTAACCCAAAAAAAACCCATTCTAGATTAAAGTCCAGTATTCTGGTCCAGCTTTTTACAAAACTTCCCAAAAATGAGACTGTATTTAAAAAGAACATGAACAAGAAATCTAATTGTTGCAGAAATCTTGGAGGTTACTCAAAGTTGCCACAATAGTAGCTCAGCTAGAATATGTATGCTACCTTTTTCAAGAGGATGCCAATATTGCTAAGAGCAACCTAATAACTGCAGGGCCTGGGACAAGTAGGCAAACAATGGGAAATGTGCAATTTGAGCTAGTTATACCTTTTCTTTCTTTTCTTCTGAACGGTCCAGATCAGTAAAATATGTTCCCAACGCAACTCGAAGCAAAGAATCAAACAAAGGCTTCACCAATTCTGTTTCCATTACTCGAGCTTTAGTAAGCTGTTCCCTCATTTCAAGTAATATGTCTTCCACACAAATGTTCTAAATTAAAGCACAAATAATTATTCACTTTTAATTCATGGAAATGCTATGAAAACTAATTACAGTTTCTTCTCTCATTTGTATTCTACAGTAAACTGTTGCTGAAAACAAGAACCAATGTTCATTTCTCAAAGGGCTTTTTCTCCCCTATTACAATTATTATTTCCAACTAAATGTCTCTGTTGCATTCTAATGATAAATATGGTTTAATTTAAAAAAACCAACAAAGTTAATAAAAACACTAATGCATTACTTTTGGGTAAGGGATACTACAATTTCTACATCATCAGAAAAGTACACTGAATAAGAATTCGTGCTGATTATCCCTTGGCAGTTTTTACTTTGCTCTCATAGATTTCTTTATGGAAATACATTTCTATCCATTTTCGATGCAGTTATTTGTATCAGTCTCCTTTTGTATTATTATTTGCTTTCTCCTCTGAATTACCTTATTAAAAGGAATTCCATTTTAAGTGCTGGTTCTCAGCTGTCCATTTGCAGTTATATTCTTGCAATGGGCCCATCGAAATTACTTGTGCTTATTATTCACACAGGATTTCTTCTTGGTTTTATCTTTGCTACAAACTCTGCACTATACTCAGCCCCTGCCTCCAAAGCTGTGCAAGAATATGGAGAACTCACAGCAGGATGAATGGCAATGGGTTGTGGGTTTTTTTAGGGGGGAGGGGAAGCTTGACAAATGCCATTCTCTCATTCTGATGCAGTTGGTAAACTTCATTAAACTTAAAAATTCTGCTTGTCATTGAGATATTTGTTTCAACATGCCAAGCAACTAACTTTTTTGATCCACCTTCTAAAGCATCTGTCAATTAAAGCCATGAATATCAATATTTCATGAAGTTTTAAGGGCACAATACCTGAAGAGGCTCCGTTTCAGCCTTCTGCTGGAAATTAGTTGCACTGTGTAAACAAATTGCCAGCAGAGCTTCCAAAAGTCTTATACCTTGCAGCGACCAGTCATTTTCTTGCATTAAGACATGTTTTGATTCTGCAGTGCCATCAGTCGAAGCTTGCCCTGCATCTGAATGCTGAGAAGGGATCGATTTCTGTTGACCTATATTGTCAAGACTTTCATCAGTATTATTGTCCGACTGCCCTTTGTCATTGTTCATTATCAACTGCGATGAGGAATTTTCGAAAAGAAATTGAGTAGGTTTCTCCTGCATACTTTCTTCCTTTTCTTCTTTCACGCCAAGTTTCTCAATAATCATGGCTATTAATCTGTGACATACTTCAAAGCCACCAAGTCTATGGAATTGTCTTTGGAATACTGCATTACACAAATAGATCGAACAACACATTGACCAAGTATCTGCTGCCCTGTGTATATGTTCCAAGGAAGGCAAAGTCAAACTTTCAAATGACAGACATGGAAGCTTATGGCTGAAAGGTTCACTCGCGGTACTATCATAACCTGAAGTATCTTCAGAATCATTTGTTGAATCTCGATCAGCCTCTGCATCCTTACTTACACATAAAAAAGTAACACAGAGAAATATGTTTATCATGTTCAGGTGAACATCTTGGCTGACCGATTTCTTCCTTTTCGGATAGACTTCTTTGAGCCCGGCATAAAATTTACTTAGGCTCTGAGGCACATCGGAAACCATTTGCTGTCTATGAACTGAAACATCCAAGTCTAAGGCAGGTACTTTTTCTTCACTGCCCAAACCTTCCACATCAGTCATCAATTGATCTGTCTGCTGATCTCCAAGGGAAACTATTAATGTTTCAAATACTTTCAGTGAGTATGCTCTCACAGCGTCCAAGTAATTTAATTCAGTTATCTGATTTATTCCATTACAGCTTAAAAATAATTCTTGTATTATTCTGTGGAGAAAAAAAATATTTAAACTGTTATCAACTAAATGAGAGAGAGAGAAAGAAAGAGAGAAATAATTTACTATAGCACCATATATCATTGGGGGTTGGCATATTAATGCTAAACTTCTAAATTCCTTTATAAATATTTTCTTCATTAATAAATAGTTTCTTGTAGCTAGTACATGATAAGATAGTGAGAAGAAGAGGAAGATTCACTCAGCAGCTTTCCCACACTTGGAGATGACAAAAACTGAATTTGGATCTTCTAATCCAGACCATTTGCTATGCTGCCATGTTATGCTATGCTATGCTATGTGATTCATAGTTCAAAGCACAGCTTCAGTAATCAATTGCTACATTTTTAATAACGTAAATGAAGAAAGCAACAGAGAAGTGGGATGCAATAAGCATAGTAACATACAAGGTTTTATCAGAATATTACACTTTGCCCTTGAACATATACTGTGGGAATTATGGGATATGTGCTTATACATTTCCAAATAATACAAGAGCTGATTTTTCTACCAAGCAATAGATTTTCAGAGCATTCAGAAGGTCTTTTGGTAGGACCTTAACCGTCTGGAAATATATGTGCTTATTTATCTTTAAAGATGCAAAATGTGTTGTCAAGAGAAGAAAATAAATGTGGCCTCATATAGATTTAGTATAGAAATAAATTCCAAAATTGGGCATTTATATAAATCTAGTATGGGATATAATCTTGTAAATACTACACCAATATAATTTCCTTAGTAGGGCCATAAGAAGTTTAATCCAAGGCCAATTTAAAATGGGAACTGTCCAGGAGTAGGAATTTATGACTTTACCAATCTTTACTCATCTTCCTTTATTATCACCAGTGACATTCCTAGCTTCCAATTTTATGATGCCAAGAAGAGGTATTGAAAAAAACTGGTCAAATATATTTGTTCCCCCCAAATGAACAAAATGAACAAACCTGGATTTAAACAGCATTGGTAGAGTCTGTAAATAGATCTGAAGGACTTCCTGAGGGAAACATCTTTTTTGATAGCCACTTGTTTGACTAAAAGCAATAGTTGCACCAGTTTGCTGGGAGTAATGAGCCAACTCAACACCTCTCTGGAGCACTGGGTTGAATATATAATTGTACAGTTTCCACTGAATAATCTCATTGCCTTTTTGGATCAAACCGCAAATATGGCCAGCAATCTGCATGCAACGCAGTTTGTCATCATCCTCAAAAACAAGGCTCTGATATGCCTCCAAGGCATCCCATTTCAGAAACATATTTTCAGATCCTCTGCTAGGCAAAATCCCTTGAAACCTGTATGGAGCTGATGAACTTGACACTGATACTTCAGCCGCATTCCCATGTAGGAAGTCATCAAGTTCCGCAAGTTGATCACAGTCAATGCTACAGATGTTGCAAGAGGCATGCGTCACTTTCTGAGAAACTTGTAATCCTCCAAGCTGTTCTAAAATAAACTTATTAAGGATGCTTAATATATGTGGCTGAAAATTCTTGGAAGTTTGTGATCTGAAGGAATGAAGCAAAGGGCTAATTACCGATTTAGGATCCATGCAACAACATATGCCTACATTGTGGATGCCAGTTAAGATCTGGAAACACGTACTGTTCAGAGAAAGTTTTTGCAGCAACCTCAGACACTGGTGAGCACAAACAGCAACACAGCAGCACCGGTCAGGATAATGAACTTCCCCATCAGTTGCTTCTTCAAAAGGACTCCTAGAAGCTTGATTTTTAAAAGTAGAAACCGGCAATCCTGAGAGATCTCTGTGGTGATGCATGAAGTGAGAATACTCACATCGCCTGTGCCGTTTTCTCGTGCACACAGACTGATGAAGTTGTTCCGATTTCACCTTTTTGATAGTGCTGATTATTTTCATAATGCTGTTGATGAGGGCTTTGAGATACTCCGACGCTTCTGTGTTGACCTCTGGGCCCCTGGAGCATAATCCTTCCATCTGGAGTGCTGTGGTTTCAAACAGTTTGAAACCCTGCTGCTGTATGAATTCGTGAACCAGATCCATGGCTTGGCTAAAATAAATTGGATTAGAGGCTGCACTCTGAAGGCAGCAGATTAGAATTTGCAGAACTCCTTCTATGAACTCGGGCAAAAGAAGGAATCTGTGGCGATTCTGTGAGAAAAGATTAACCTGCAATACAGTTTGTAAAGTTCCTTGCGATCTTGAAGGAAAAGGACCAAACAGTGCATCTAGAATGCATTTCACTTTTAAGGCTGCTCTAAGTAAATCAGTAAGATTTTTTCTCAAATTTCCAGGCATAGTATCAGCATTGTTAACATCCACTGCCATTAGATGCAGCACTGTCCTAAAGAGCATTCTCTGAACCAGAGCAACTGATTCTTCCGTCCAACTTGATGAAACAGCTTCATTTTCAGCAGCACTATTTATATTGTAACAATCTCCAAGTTTAGATAAGAATTCTGTCAGAGTGCCTATCACACTGGCTGCCAGTGCAGATTTGTGGTTCAATGCAATATCAACCTTACATATTTTTCCCAGCAAAGACAGTAAGACATGGCACAAGTCAAAGGGAGAGTTGTCTAGATAACTGGCAGATGGTGTAACTGACTCATCTGAAGCCTGAACAATACTTTCTTGAGCTGGAATGAACTGTTGGGAATTCTCCCTTCCATAATTACAGCTCTGGACCCTTTCAGATTCTAGAAAGTTACATCCGCTTGTTACAGATTGGTCTTTCGACTGGTTTGCTGGAAACGGCTGCAGAAGCTGTGGCCTCTTGTGCCTTATCATAGCACTCGTCTTCTCATCTGAATTGCCTTCTGAATCAGAGGTGGAGATTTGGGATTTCCTTGCATCCCTCACAGAATATCGATGAGTAGTTTTGCGCTGGCGTCTGTTCTTCCAAGAAGAATTTTGCTTTCCAGAAGCCTGAGCAGACAGGTGAACATTGTCTCCTATATTTTGTTTTTCCTGAGTAGGTTTCAGAGAACTTAGGGTTGTCTCTTTGGTCAAACATATTTCAACAGAGAAGGGCAAATTAAAATCTGTTGGAAAACAGGAAGATTATTTCAACTGATACTAGAATCTCACAGCTTGAGATACAAATGTGTCATCATACATATCTAGATGCAAACTTACATGGCCAACCTATTACTTCAAAGATCTTTAAAGACTTGCCATGCAGAGGGCAAGACCTAACTGCAATACATGCACCTAAATGATTTTAGAATGTATGTTATTAAGATTTAAATGTATGATAAGTATAATCTATCTAGTAAATTCAAATGTGTCCTGACCAAATCGATTTTATTTTTTTCTCTTTGGTCACATATAACAAGAACTATAGTTTTTAAATATGTAGTGCTACAGATTATTTGTTTTGGGAAAAGGATTTAATGAAACTAGCTGTAGTACACAAATTAGCCCTTGAACACAAAAACTGATACCAAACTCTGAATATGAACTCTTTAAATCAAAGCTAAAAAAAAACAACCCTCAGTTTAATTTCAGACACAACTCAGTTCATTACCCGGTCTACAATATGTGACTCTTCATTTTTCCAAGTTGTCATGAATACTTAAGAAGCACTTTAAAAAGTACATTTTATAAGGTAAGGTAATTAAGAGATATAGAATACAATTGTAAACAAACTCTATGATACCTATTAAACAACCTTGCTTTTATATAGTTATATGCACAGAAATTTTAGATGTTTACTTATCTAGAAAAATGTATTTCAATTTATAATTATAAAATATATTTTAAATTTATGCATCAAAATTACAAAGAATTAGCCAGAGAACAGTCATTTCATGGTTGGCCTACTTGCAGATTCAATCAAGTCATGATAGGGACGCGAGAACATTTGGTTTTTATCAAAAGCCAACACAGCTCGATCAGTTATTGATCGGTAAGGATGAAAAATTGATCAGGTGTGTATATAATTATCTTCCAGAATACAGCCTTATAAAGGATGAACAAGTTAAGCACACAATGGTGGTCTGGGCAAGAAGTTTTGGTTATAACATAGAATTAGAAAAATGGGAGAAGTTATGGTCTAGGAACTATAAGGCAACCATGTCCACAGCATATAAAGAAAATTTATACAAGATGCTTTACAGATGGCATTTTTCCCCTTTGAGAATAGCAAAAATGTTTAAAGGTAAATTGACTAAGTGTTGGAAATGTAAACAACCACTGGGGTCTTACTATCATATGTGGCAGACATGTGGTTCTGCTAAGAAATATTGGTTGATAATATGCAACTGGTTAGAAGAAATTACCATGCAATATATCGAATGGAAACCAGAATTTTTTTTATTAGGGATAATACCCAATCAAATAAATAAGATAAATGCATATTTGATGATACATGTTTTAACAGCAGCCAGGATTGTGTTTGCACAATATTGGAAAAATGAGGTAATACCAGATGAAGAGACTGTAATAAACAAAATTTGGGAATGTGCTGAAATGGATAGGGCTAACAATGGCTATTAAGATAAGCAGGAAATAGATTATTAGGAAATTTGGGGGTCATTTTATTGCTGGCTCCAGAATAAGAGGGAGAAAACTTATTGAAATTGTTTCAATATATTTTGTGATGAAATATTAAAATAGTAGCACACTTGTTATTTAAGATTTTACATGACTGTTTAATCGCTCTATGATGAGATTAAGTGTGTAAAACCGATCACGGCACCCACGACCGAGAGTGTTTTGTTTTTGTTTTTTGTTTTTTTATTATGGTTGATGATGTATTCTTTTTTCTTATTGATGTAGCTGTAATTTCTTTTTTCTTTTTTGTAACTATAATCTTAAAACTAATAAAACTTAATTTTTAAAAAAAGATTACAGAGAATTTACCTATGGCCTTTTCTTTCTCCACAGGTATTTTCCATACTAGTGGCAGAAGTGATAGAAGCAGAGTAAGAAGGTCTTCTCTACAGGTAAGCTCCTATTAAAGAAACAAAAACTCATGTTTTTATGATAATTCAGAAGAATAATTTACCATACATTCATAATCAAACCTGGATTAAAGGTTTATTGTTTTTTTTCCAAAGCTTCTAATACCAATTTACAGCATTCTGTATTAACATTTAATCTGAAGTGAAAAAAAATTACAGGTAATCCTCAAAGTAATGACTATAATGGAGCCTCATCAGTCCCTTTTTTCAGGTCAGTCATAACTTGAACAGTTACTAAGTGACCAGTCCTAAATTGAGGACTACCTGTAATTCAATTGAGCTTTAATCCTGAGAAATTTTCTTTCTTCCATCTCTCAAGATTTTCTCTAGTTCTTTCAATTCAACCTAAGGTTTGGTTTTAAGACTGGAAATGCTTTACATAATCGGTGTGTTCCTCAGACTTCCCCTTAGATTTCAACATAGCTAAATTCACAATAACATTTTAGAACAGCTGGCACAAGTTTGGAGTACTGTTTCATAACATTTTTAGACTACCGTATTTTACTATGGCAATTGCTTCACAGAATTCAGTTTTATTGCACATTCTTTTTAACCTGTACAACAGTAATTTGGGTGGCCCTCCGTTACCTTTCTATTTAATCTAGGTGATATAACAGATACTGTGATCATTTTTACCAGTTATTTTTAGATGATATTGAAGCCTACATCAATTTCAATCAGGTTTTTCTTTGATCTCTAGATAGGTAGGCCCCAGGATAGATTTTTCTTTTTACTAGCTTGATCGATTCCAGAAAATACTAGGAGTATAATGGGTTCTTGCCTTGTCTCCAAATACTGTATGAGGTTCACATTAAAATGGTAAATGAAATAACGAATTTGGGGAAAAAATACCATTGGTGTAACAACACCCAGGTAAACAGACATACAGCTGCAAAGAGTACTGTATAGCCACAAAAATAAAACAATAACAAATAGAAGTAATATTATCTGAGACAGTAATGGCCTAATCAGGCTATTAAATTTGTACTGGCTGCATTTCCACACCAAGTTAATTTGATAAATTGCAACTCTGGCTTATTCTTAAATAGCAATATATTTAAACCAACCTACCTACCTACCTACCTACCTACCTACCTACCTACCTACCTACCTACCTACCTACCTAATTTATTTATTTAGATTTTTATACCGCCCTTCACCCGAAGGACTCAGGGCAGTTTACAGGGCGTTAAAAGACATAAAATACAAAAATTAAAACAAAATATTAGAAACACACCCTCACAAACAGGTTTAATCTAAAATAAAAATCCCTCAGTCCAGGCCGGCAGATGTAAATAACAGGGTTTTCAGCTCCCTGCAGAAAGTCTGAAGGTCGGGCGCCATCCGCAGCTCAACTGGCAAGGAATTCCACAGGGCAGGCGCCCCCACAGAAAATGCCCTCCCCCTTGGTGTCACCCGCCGGGACTCCCCCACCGGCGGCACCCGGAGAAGACCCTCCCTATGGGACCAAACCAGGCAGTGGGAAGATGACTGCCGCAGTAGGTGTCCCCTCAAATACTCTGACCCCAAGCCATTCAGGGCTTTATAGGTCTTTATTTACTTAATTTATGATTAAATGTATTATGAATACCTTTAAAAAATTACCAAATTCAGTTAACCTATGAGTGAACTGGCTGGAAAGAGATCCTGTCCTTCTAGTCATTCATATCTAATCAGTTCATGTGGCAGTTCATGTGGCAAAAAACCCCACCATATCCTACATTATTAGGACAGTGGCTAAAAGCTACAGCACTGGTTCCCATCTTACCATGGTGGTCTAATGCAGGGGTATCAAACTCAGATTGTTATGGTGGTGTCACGTGATGTATTGGGACTTTTATCCCTGTTGTGGCTCCTGCTGTTTATCTGGCAATCAACATGGATTCGGATGAAGACCTGGAGTCAGTTGCTTACAGCATGCCAGAGCTGGCTGGCCCTCCCATGAGCCAGCACAAGCCGGCTGCTGACCATGAGCCAGCAGGGGCTGGTCATCCCACAAGTCAGCAGGAGATGGTGGGGGCTGACAGCAGCGGGGAGGAGCCCTTGGGTGACACAAGGATGTGGCATGTCATGAGCAGGCAGCTGCAGGGTCAGACACGCCAAAAGGGAAGAGGCTGGGCTTCAGCTGACCACTAATTAGGCCACACCCTAGAGTGGTTAAGAAGGGTGTGGCTGAACCTTGTCCTTTGCAGAGAACGACGTTCACAGAACCTGTTTGGAGAACTCTCATGCTGTGAATTGGTTTGGACAGCTTCCAGTATTCCCTCATTGGCTCTTTGACTCATGCCCGGTACCTGTCTCCAGTTGATGTATGTCCTTTGACTTCCCTCTTGGTTCCCCATGGATTCTGCTTTAAGAAAAGCTCTTCGCTTTTAAACTGCTCAAAATGGTGGGGGTTTGTTCCTTCTTCAATGGTTTTGGTTTCAGAGGGGAGTGGAACAGAACAATCCTGTTTGCTAAACCGGGCGTAGGGATAGCCAGCCTATGACACATCCAGCAGTTTGACAGCCCTGGCCTAATGGAAGGCTTTTGCATTAACCATACAATACGACCAATAAGCTGATTGTCAAATTTATTTATTTATTTATTTATTCATATTTTTATACCGCCCTTCTCCCTAAGGACTCAGGGTGGTTTACAGGGCATTAAAAACATAAAAT
>JANHFR010003715.1:118398-128898 GCA_032468015.1 Mimophis mahfalensis
CCCACAGGTTGGGGGTCCCCACAACGTGACAAAGTGTATTAAAGGGGTCACGGCATTAGGAAGGTTGAGAACCACTGGTGTAGACCAGCTTTCTAGGGCTTTTGGCCCACCCTAAGTGGTGTTTTACAAAGTCAGCTTGTTGACTTACAGAGTCAACCTAGTAAAAAATACTAAGTTGAGCAATAATGCTCAACATAGTATTTTTACTTTAAAAACATTCTTTTCCTCAACAAACTGGTACTCCTAAGTACAGTAAGGGGATTCTGTAAAGTTATTCGACCGAGGCTCTGCATTTCCTCAGGTGGAAGAAATTCAACGCAAACAAGTCAAGTTGTTTGCATTTCCCCCTTCAGAACAGTCAGCATCCCGAGCAGAAAACAAGAAAACACAACTGAGGAGGAGGAAGATGTAATGAGCTGCGTAAGAAGATCGCCAAATTAAATGACCCTGCGGCATCTTGGACTGCGTTGGAATGTACTGAAAGCTCTCGCCCGGCAGGCCCTTTGCTCAAGAACAAAGCCGGGCTGAAAACCGGGGAGCGGCCGAAGCGCCGGGGGGGGGGGGGGAAGGACGGGGACGGGACACCCTTCCCTATCCGAGAGCCAGCCAAGGGGGCGTCCCAAACAGCGGCTCCCTCTCTCCCCGCGCTGCTCCCGGCCAACTGCTGACGGAGGAGGCACCAATGAATCCCTCTGTCCCGAGATCATGTGCTTCCAGCCACCAGTGCACAGCCAAAGAGGAAGTGCGGGTTGTTTTCGTTCGCTCGGTTCCTCTCCTGACGAAGATGAAAGGCGGCGGCGGCGGCGGCGGTAGCAACAGGAGCCACTGTGGGCAAAGTTAAGCCCGAAGTTCTGCCCGCCCGAATCCCGGGCGCCGATGGAGGCCCTGGAATGGGACGCCCCGAGGAACGGCAGCCTCCTGCCTACTCTGAGCCCGGCGGTGCCTCCGTACGTGAAGCTGGGTCTCACCATTGCTTACACCGTCTTTTATTCGCTCCTCTTCCTCTTCATTTACATCCAGCTCTGGCTGGTCCTGCACTACCGACACAAGAGGTTTAGCTATCAGACGGTCTTTTTATTTCTGTGCCTGCTCTGGGCTTCTCTTCGGACGGTGCTTTTCTCCTTTTATTTCAAGGACTTTGTCGCCGCCAATTCCCTCAGCCCCTTCGCCTTTTGGCTCCTCTATTGCTTCCCGGTGTGCCTCCAGTTTTTCACCCTGACGCTTATGAACCTTTACTTCACCCAGGTAAGGGACGGGAGGAAGGACGGCCGTTCCCGCGCTCGGATCTTGGCCGGACTGGCGCGGTTCTGCGGCAAGAGGTCGCACCGCCGCGATGTTGTGCGAATATCTTAACTTTAGGAAATACCAGGCGGGCTCATGTTAGGTAGACTCGGCGTTTATCGAAGCTGTGGGGCGGGGTAGCGACCCGCAAAAGTGGACAGTTGGAGGAGGAGCCCTAATTTATAGACAGAGACGGTAGGAACAACAACAAAACTTCTTACTCAGCCAATTGGACAGACCAGCTGATTTTACAAGGTTTCACAATATAATGCAGCAGGGAAAACTGGATCTCAATTGCTCTTAAGAGGAGGGAGAGGGAAAATAGGATAAATCCAAGATTTCTGACCGTTTACTTTGATGTAAGATTTCCATCAAGCCTTGTTCTCCTCAACAAAAATTATCTGGTTCACAAATGGAGCCTTACCTGGTGGTGTCTTTAATTTTATTTACTTGTTAAGTGAGCAGTGATGATGCAAAGCAAATCTTTTCTTGAGCACTGGTGTGGGTGCAAAATTTTAAAATGGAATCAGGGAGATAGGAAGTCTCAAACTATTCTTAAGGATCTTTTGGTTAACAACATGCTCACAGAGGCAGCAACCCTGTTTTGAAATATTGTGTGAATAATTGAAAGAATTTCTGAAAGAAATGCATATTATACACTTCGAATGGGTGAAATACATTAAATACATGCTAAGGAATATCAATGATAAATTTAGTATTTAGTAATAAATAGGCTTTGAGATTTTTTTTTATAGGCATGAGCAGAAACATTACTGAAATATTAAAGAAGTTAAACAGAACATTATTTTAAAATAAGAAGTAGGGAGGGGTCTCATTGACCTCAATGTTGTTTCTTCAGATAAGTAGTAGGTTGATTGAAGTTTAGCTTCATATTATAATGTTTTATAACTTTTATCATGATTGTGAAGTTGGACCAGAATCACTCATTAAAAGTGCCTTAAACTAAAATTCACAGATATACCAGTCTTTCGTTACATGCAAATGAGATTAAGTTTTATTACTACTGTGTTAAAAACAAGGACTTGCAAAACCATTACACAGAAACCAACTAAGCTTTGGCATATTTTATTTGTTACAGGCTAGATGGAAAGAATATAACTAGGTTCACACAATAGTTTGGCTACTGTTTTGTGAATAAGTAACAAGTAGAATAATGTCAACATCTATGGTACTAAGTCAGGGCTGTCAAACTTGTGGCCCAGGGGCCAGATGCGTGAGGCCCAGTTTAGCGAAGGGGAAAAAATGATACATCATGTGACGACGCTGTGACGACGCTAGTTTGACACTCCTGTATTAAGTCATTCACAAACTTCTGTTCTTACATATTTATTTCACTTTATATACTTCCCACTGAATATAATGGGAATTGAATCAGAGAAGCACATTTAAAATTGTGATTCAAGATAAACATGTTTAAGATTGTATTCTACTTACTGCAGTCAAGAGATTCAGATAAACATCAGGTGACAAGTTTGGCTTGTTAAGTCTCCCTGTTGCCACAGAGTACCCCTTTAAATATTACACCTACATTGTCACATCAGACATGCATGGGCAAGTGTAAAAGGCAGGCAAGGAACACGCACTCAGTCCAGAGGCAAACTTTATCCAAATAAAAAGACAGGTTGTGCCTCAGTGTGCCTTAAATCCAGTCTGCTTGGTATGAACAAGTTACTAAATGTTAATAAACTTAGGAAATACTTGAAAAATGGCTAAGAATTCCCTCTCTACACACTATTCATTAATACAACAGAAGAAATACTTTAGAAGAGTCGCTGAAATTATCCCAAGAATGAATAATTAACAAATAGTTAATTGGCGGAAAAAAGGCTGAGTTTTTATTTCAATCTGTTATGACAGACTTTTCCAATGTGGTGCTCCTGATATATTGGATTTCAAATCCCATAGTTCTTACATAAATTTGAAACGGAGTATTAGTCATGCTTGAGTCCTGTGACTTTATGGACACATCTATGTAGTTTTCTTGGCAATGATGTTGGAAATGGTTTGCCATCTCATTCTTTCACAGCACTTTTCAACTTCCCATTCTAGCCTGCAGTTTCTAGACTGTCCTGATGGTCTCCCCTTCCAATGCTAACTAGGGCTGACCTGCTTAGCCCCCAAGGTTTGGTGAAGTGCTACAACCTATTGAGACCATGGTAATGGAAGTACGGGATGGATGGAAGGAATGAAAGAAGAAAGGCTTTAGTATGTTCTTGCCTTTCAACTTTTTCTTGCAATCTCGGCCTCTATGACTATTTATCTTAGCTGGGTTTATTTTTAGATTTTGAACCATGATGGGAAGAGCTTAAGAGGAAGAAGTTGTAGGAAAAATGTGGCAGAAGGCTGAATTGTATCCTTTCTGAATCTTACTCTTTTCTCATGATAACAGATTAACAGAATAATGGAAGGGGTCTTGGAGGTCTTCTAGTCCAACCCCCTGATCAAGCAGGAGATTCTATACCATTTCAGACAAACAGACAAAATTGACTGACAAAGTGGATAATATATTGAAAAATCCTGTGCATATTACATGCAATGCAGATCTACTCTGAAGCGTTGCATTTTAAATACATTCAATAAATAAATAAATTCAATGAAGTTCCTCTCCAACAAAACACAGAGGAAACATAAACCTGTTTTCAAAACACTGGTTCAGTGCACTTCTGTATTCATACCCATATCTACTGTATTCTACCTTAGGACTAGAAATTAGCTTACATGTTTTTCCACCTATATCAGGATTTATGTTATCCTATCTGTTACAAATTTTTGTGGCATGCATTAGTACTGTCTCTGTTCTTTTGTCCCTTTTTTATCTTTTGTATACAGTCTAATTGAAAGTGAAGAGTGAGAACACTTTCTCTGTCATCTATGAAAATCATATGATTGCATTTTGAGGCATAGCAGACAACTCACTTTTATGGCTGTTTGCAGTGTCCTATTGTCATGTGACAAGAATCTGTGATATTTTTGCTGGTTGCTGGTGTTTACTTCCACTTTCTGGCAAAAAACACCCATCCACTGGGGAAAATGGATTTGTTTACCCAGCATCGCGTTCACTTAATGACCACTGCAAAAAATGTTGAAAAATCATGTCTAGCCACATGATGCCTCGATTTATGACTGCAATCATTTATGACCATAATTCCAGGCTCAGTTACGCTCTTAAATCAAGGACTATCTGTCCTTAGATAGGAGATCAGTGGGGAATATCAAGGCTGTAGGCTCGGCTGAGAAATTTTAAAAAAACACCCTGGAAGAAAAAAGCAATGGCAACTCACTTCTGGATTATTGCCAAGAAAACTGCATGAATGCATCCATCAATCAATCAAGATTAATCTGAGAATGTTTCGACCTTTAAATATCAAATCCCTCCGTTCTGTGTATGTTTGTACGTGAATGTTATTCTGTTTTTTTATCCTTATCTTTAGAGCATCCAGATAAAATTAAGCCTGATTTGAACATGATATGTGCAGCCAATAATAATAATAATTGGTTGTGTTATACATCAGGTCTTCCATTTAACTCTGATATATTTCATTCATCCCCTGGTATCTCAAGGCTAAGAATCCTATTCATATGCATGGCTGGGTGCATGGTTGTTTTTTTCCTTCTTGCTTGGCTACAGGATATAGAAATCCGATCATAACGTACAAGTAGTCCTCAACTTACAACAGCTTGTTTGGTGGCCATTCAAAGATACAATAGTACTGAAAAAAGTGACTTATGATCATTTTTCACACTTATGACCATTGTGGCATCAACATGGTCATGTGATCAAAATTCAGGTGCTTGGCAACTGATTCCTACTTATGACCATTGCAAAATCAGTTGGGAAGCCAGATTTGCTTAATAACTGTGTTACTGCAGCGATTCACTCAACAATAGTGGCAAGAAAGGCCATAAAATGGGGCAACGCTCACTTATCAAATGTTTCACTTAACAACAGAAATGTTGGGGTCAATTGTGGTTGTAAGTCAAGGACTACCTGTATAGAAGTACTCTCCATGGCATTATCCCCAGCTGCGCTGGACTACAACCCTCATCATCCTTAAGCATATCACTTTTGAAGACAAGGAGTTTCCTGTGCAAAGTTGGGAGTTACTAATTATAGTTTAATCTCCATTTTTAGATTAGTAGAAACAAATGGAGATTTAGAGGATAATAAAAATATTGGACAGTATGATTACTGAATTGGAACATATGATGCATTAGGAAAAGATTAGGAGGAAATGGAACAGAATATATTTAGAGAAAGATGCAGAATATACTAGTCCCTCTTAAAGGATCTTTCATTTGAAACAAATGCTTTTTCCATGATTGCAAAGGATGCTTATCAAATCCAATAATACTATTTATGACTCAGCCTTCCTACCATTGCTAGGCTCTCTCCCTGGACAAAAGAATCATAGACACAGCTAGACCAAAATCTACAAGACTATCTCAAAATGACTCTTCCTATGATTTAGTTTGATGCTAAAGGAATCTCCTGGAAAATCAGATCACCCATAGGATTGATAGGCTAGCTCAAATGTCCACCCTTTAAATTTGTTCATATCTAGAAATGCTTCTGCTTGGTGAATATGCCTTCAGTTTCCAAGTGGTTTTGAGGAGAGATATAAGATGAGTTGCTAACACTTCCACAAGGCTGATATTTCTGGTAAATTAACCTAGCTAGGGTGTCTTAGGTTTGCATGATGGCAGTATTTAAAGGAAAAGTAATTACCGTTTCTTTGGGAAATGGCAAGGAATACTACTACTCCCTTATGAAACTTGTGCATTATGAATGAAGGAAGAGAAGTTATTTGAAGGGTTGCAGATGTTTTCGTACTTATAGTATTGTAACTGTAGCTCCAATTACTGTCATTTCAGTTTGCTTTCTCTACATCTCAGCAGCATCAGCTCCCAAGATGTGGAGGGAGAGGGTGGGCATTTCTGTTGCTACAAAGCTTGCAGCAGGGCAGGAATGAGATGTCACTTTCTTATTCTTAACCACCCATCAACAGAAGTCAAGACAATCATGGCTCATCTTCAAACTGTTTCTGAAAAATGTTGCCAGGATAGAAGTGTTCGACTATCAATTGTGCGTGGTAGCTATAAAAGCTATAATTTCCCCAAAGAACCATCCTAAAAACAGCTAGGGAAGGGAAGAGGAATATTGAGTAAAATAGTATAATTGAGATGGGTTGGGAAGACCACACATGCAATGAAAGTGGATCAGAACACTCCAAGCCAAGTCAATTGATTGTATAGATTGGCCCGACATATAATCACTCATCATATATTAAAAAGGAACTGACCATTTGTGACTTTTCTTTGTTTGGTTCTTAGCAAGTTGTGAACATGGAATTGTTTTATTTATTTTTATGTATTATTAAATGTGGGGACCTTGGTGCTTTCTGAGCTTGCTTATTTGATTGTCCAATTAAATGGCAATTCTATAATTTCACAACATATAGGCAGATTTAACCGTAGTTTCAATTGGGAAAATCAGACAATCCTAGACCAGGCCAAGTCCCAAAATGCCAGGGAATTTCTAGAAGCCTGGCACTCTGACAAACCAGCCATCAATAGATACACAGACATTAACAACATCTATAGACTATGCAAAATATACAATCAACCAGCCCCCCCCCCCAAAGGATCCCAGCACCTCTCCACCAGTAATCAGCACAAATTAACTCCAAGCTTAACATCAGACCAATAATCAAGTAAACAATACCCCAATGGAGAGACTGCCAAGGAAGCAAACAGCAAACAGCCCAACCAAAGAATTTCTAAGACCTCTCCCACCAACACGGACCCGCAAGCCACTATAATATAAACTTACAGCAAACTGCACTCTTTACTAGCACTGTTGATGTTAGGGTAACGTCTGCAATAAAATAAGCAAGCTCAGAGAGCACCAAGGAGCCTTCATTTCAACCCCAAGCTGCCAATATTCTCTTTTGCTAACTTCTGCTATCCATCTCATTGAGATAACTGTAGGCGGCTTATACTGTAAGTCATACAGTTAAAATACCATATAAAACATGAAAAAGAATAAGAAGCATACACTTAACATTAAAAATCAGTTAAAATTCAATTAACCAGATGGAAAGGAAAGAAACAAAGTGGGTATGGGGAGGATGTGGGGGTCTGACTAACCCATTTACCACTCCCAAGGTGCCACTCCCCCTTTGGAGTTCCTGGCCATGTGGAAGTGTCAAGCCTTCAAACCCAGAAAGGAAGTTACAGATGTCATCTGGGGGACTTGGAGGATTATTTAGTTCTTTTACTAACTGGGGGGTGGGGGTGTCAGCTCTAGAGTTAGCATTCAAGGATATGAAAGGAAAATGTTAAGGCAAAGTGTTTCTTCTCCAAAGGTATATCAGTCTAAATGTTCTTATTAAGCATGATTCATAATTATGAGTAACAGATTGTCTGTTTGCTTCTGAAATATGTGACAGAACGAAGTAGTCTCAAGATATGTAGACTTTAACTCCAAAACTTCCTCAATCATTGATGAGAATTCTAGTAGCTGAAAGCTACAAATCTGAAGTGAGACTAGTTTGAGGAAGCTTGCACTACATGGAATAGAAACTGAAATTTCTGAGAATAAATTGAACATGAGAAATAAATAAAATTACAGCATTACTTCTTGTAGTGCCAAAGTTGTATATGTGGCCTATTTGAATATGCTCTGCTCCTACTTCTGCTATGTTATAAAATGGAACTCAGAAAAAAGATTATGATGCCTTTGAGGGTGATTTTTTAAGGAAAGCAGGGTGAAATATTTCCTTTGTTTAAAAAGAACTGAGCAATAGAGTACCCATCTGCCTGTGACTAACAGAATCTCCTCTCATAAAAAACAACCTTCAACCTTCTAGCAAAAAGCTAGAGATATAGAAGGCAGTAGTCAGGAAGGGTTGATAACAATCGTGAAACCATGAAAATAAGCAATGGTCCTTTCCTTACCTGCATGAGCCTTATTTGCCCTATTGACCATTTTTCGATCTTAGTATGGGACAGCACCTGGTCTGAGAGATTATCAAGCAGTCCCAGGGTAGTGCACTGGACTGGAAAGTTGAAAAGCACTACTGCAGAATTGTTTCCTTTCAAAAGAACCTGCCCTTGAATGGATCATTATAGTTGTTCTTTTTGCTTGGTTTCTCTGATTGTACACAAAAACTACTTTCACTTCTGCAGGGGTTTTTTTTGTCTAGGATAAGAATAAAAGGATATATATTTCCTGTAAACACACTGATGAATAAAATTTTGCTGCCACATAGAAAATTGTCTATTTGCAAATCTGAAAGCAAGAATGCAGGAGCTGCACAATGGTTTTGCTACGTATGAGGCCAAGTCATCCATCTGAAATATAATGAGCTCACAGTACAAGAGAGTGGCAGCCCTACTATGCATTGCATGTTTAATAACACAGTCTCGTTTTCTTACAGGTGATTTTCAAAGCTAAATCTAAATACTCACCAGAATTACTTAAATACAGGTAAAAACATATTTCCACCATGAATGAAGGAAAAAAAAGCAGTTGCCTCCTTTTGGGACATGTTTTATTTTATTTCTAGGAATAAAAACATGTCCATGTATTTCTGAAAAATAATAATTACGTTTATTAATTTATTTAGTGAATGTACAAAGCTGCCCATTTACTGTATATGCATAACCCTGGGCAGCTAACAACAGTTATCATAAAATACATAATAAGATCTCAAAACACAAATACAAACCGAGTTAAAAAATAGATGAAATACAATAGCTGGGCACCATAAGAAACTTACACTTATATTGGGCTCATTACCATCCTAGTCATGTATATCTGCAGGGAGAGTCAGTTATTCACATCCTTCAGGAAGATTAAGAGGGTTTGGGCCTTCCAGATCTTGGGGTGGGGAGGGGAGGCTGTTAGAGGCACCACGACTAAGAAAGCTTAATTACTTTTAATAATTAAAATTATATTTAATTTGCAATAATTTCCTGAGAAAATTTAGTTAAGATTCAGCCACAGTGACTTGGTTTGTGCAAACTACAGTGATGAGTCACTTTAGAAATGACAAGATACAGTCCAATGTAATCCTGAAAATTCAACAATGGGAAATTTGGGTTACAGAATCAAGGCTCTAAAACTATTTTATGAGAGGGGGTATAGTATGCACTTCTGGGAAAAACTGAGTGACGCAAAAGCCTTTTTCAAGCAGATTGGTATCCCAACACACCTGGAAGATACCAGTTTGGGGAAAACTGATTAGTATTGTACTAATATTTGCTAAAAATAATAATTGCAAAATTAATACTATTTTCCCTCCCCTTGCTTAGGTTACCCCTCTACTTGGTGTCTTTCATGGTCAGTCTACTTTTCCTGCTGGTGAATTTAACATGTGCTGTGCTTGTGAAATTAGAAAATTCAGAAAGGAGGATAATTGTATTGGTCAGGGTTGCTATAAATGACACTCTGTTTGTACTCTGTGCCATTTCACTCTCCGTTTGTCTCTACAAGATTTCCAAAATGACCTTAGCAAATATTTACTTGGAATCCAAGGTAAAGTACATCTTAGTTTTTTTGTGTTTTGCATGTGTTTTTGTTTAGTATGGGGAAATCATTCCAATGCAGATAAGTGAATGGTATTTTGTTCAAGAATGGAAGGTTTTTTCTTCAGTGTCTGCTCAAGATTAGTGAGGTGAATCCAATTGATAGTTTATTTTATTTCTTTATAACGTTAAAAAATGTATATTTGTAATCAGATTAAAGGCAGTAGCAAACCACCTCTGAAAACATTGTAAAAAAACCTTCACAGACTTGTCTATGTATTTGCCAGGGTTCCCAACTAACTTGATGACACATACACGCACATATCAATCTGAAATCAATCCATTACAGACTTTATCTAACCAGCTAAAATTATTACATCCCATTTAAACAGTTCTGAAAAAATGAACTTCCATCTGTCACTTCTCAGCAGCTAACCAAAGACTGTATTATTTTTCTAATTTCCATCACTGAAGATTTAATGAAGGAATAAGTGGACAAAAGATGCTTTAAAACCGATTAAGCAGACTGCTTATATTCTTACTTGGAATGAAGTCAAGGTCTTTCTTTTTTTAACACTGAGAGTGCTATTGTTTATTCCTTGAGATTTTATTCCTTCCAAATGGTTCTATAAAGAAAAAAGTGTCTTTTTCCCCCCCAGAGAATCTCAA
>JANHFR010003716.1:15176-26465 GCA_032468015.1 Mimophis mahfalensis
GCTGAGTCAACCTTGAGCCTGGTGGGACTCGAACCTGCACTAATTGCAGGCAGCTGGTGGTACTTTAGGAGGCATTATCTCCATGAACCACCAGGCTCTTTCCGGGTCTCCCCTGCTGTAATATGGTGTTCAGCTCTGCCACTCTCACCAGAATAAATCTGTTGTGTAACTTACTGAATGCACCTGCTTTCTTATAATGTAAAACTAGGCAACCTAATGATGATACCCCTGCCAGAGGTCTCATTTTTTTGACCCATCCTCCCTGTAAACATTCACACGTCCCATATTCCTTAAAGGTTGACCATGATGTCTGGGATTTAGGGAAATTATAGTTCAACGCAATTCAAGGATACCAGATCACCAGCTATGCCACAATAGACATCATTACCTTCATTGACTCTTTTACAATTGATAGCTAGCAGAATGACTATTTTTCTTATAAAAAGAGCCTGATGGGTCTTTAGTTATATATTTTAGGAATTTGAAGGGGGTGGTGGTGTGTTTCTGACATGTTTTAATTACACTTGGCATATATAGCATGCCATATCTTTTGTTACTTTAATGCTTTTTAATGATTTGTACTTATATGTATCCATTTTTTTCTACTTTGCATTTTGAGTCTCCCAAAATCATAGCCCGTGAAGGAGTGCCTATAATATACTAATTCAAAAATATTTTAATTAATACCAAAATTCTAGGAAACCTCAACCTTTTCTTGTTCTTAGTATGGATTCACCAGATTGCACATGTTGTTAATGTGAGATTGGTTAAGGAAACCAATAACTAATTCCTTGGCTACTTCTAGATGATCTTCAGAACAAGACTGGAAACAAGATCTGTTGAGATTTCAGCTTGCACTATTGGCCCACTGCATAGGGCCATTTTTGTTTTCTCATAAAGAAAGAGACGGACGTGCCTCCAATGATCTTTTCTCTTTACAGCCAGGCTGCATCCTTAGAGGCAACTGAACTTTGAGCTCTCCATTCAGGAAGCAAAGAAACGGGCATAACATTTATTTTAATTAACTAAATAATTAATTATATTTTTCAGTTAATAGTCACTTTAATAGCGACAAAATACTAGGGATGCAATTCCTTCTCAACAGAAATGTGATCAGAAAAATGTCTTGACCTCTTTGGGAAAACTAGTAAGACCAAGCCTCCTTAGTCAAGCTCAACTGCTCTTCATTCAGAGGCATATTCATTTCTTGCTTTCTTCAGAGATGTTTATTTGACTTGCTGGGTTTAGCCTGCTACTGTTTCAAAGCTGAAGAGCCAGCGCTGTCCGAAGACATCTCCATGGTCATGTGGCTGGCATGACTAAATGCTGAAGGCGCATGGAATGCTGTTACCTTTCCACCAAAGGTGATCCCTATTTTTCTACTTGCATTTTTACATGCTTTCAAACTGCTAGGTTGGAAGAAGCTGGGAGAAGTAACGGGAGCTCACTCCATTATGCAGCACTTGGGATTCGAACAACCAAACTGCCGGCCTTTCTGAATAAGCAGCTCAGTGTTTTAGCCACTGAGCCATTGCGTCCCTTTTTCGAAAGTGCTTACCATTATTTAAATAATATTTAAATAATGAACAGGCAATAAATCAAGAGGAAATTATTAGAAATATTTATTAAAACTAAAGGCACAAATCATGAACAAGGCTTGTTATTAAAAATAGGCACAGACAAAAACGTGCACTTCTCTCAATGTTCAGGCACCTGGAAAATGCTGCAGGTTTTGTAACACATTTGGTCACTCAATTGCCAAAGGATCTTGGGTGTCTGTCCTGGAAACTTACCAAAGTAGTTGCAATCCTTAAGAACTATAATATCTTCGCAACTTTTAGGCACCTCAATAAGATCCCTCAACTTTTCCAGATAATGCTTTGAATCCACATCACTTACACAGACCACTCTTAAATTCTTGCTGGGGTACAGATACATCACCTTCTCCTCTGCTGTGCTTTCAATTTTAATAAAAGAACTTGCCCACTGGACTTCCCATGCTCCTCACTAGAAGTCGTCTGCCGAAAGGAGATTCATGTGCACTCTAGGCTTATTTCTTTGATCCAATAGATTTTAAGGCTTTGTAGAACTATTTGCATTATGAGCTATACTAAGTGCTTCCCATTCAGATTAAGGTACCAGAGCTCTCTGGCTCCAATCCTCCCTGGTTCTTAAGTCTATAGCAGCAACATTATCTGGGGTGCATATGGTCACCATGTTCAGAATCAGGATACCTTGTTAGAAAGAAGGGGGCAGGGTGGATGGGTTTTCTTATAATAGGCTTCTGGTGCAACAGGCATTCTTGTTCATACATGTACCTGATTCTCCAAAAATCATTTTAATCACAACAGCAGCAAATGATCTCAGATCTTTATTCTTAAGTGCTTGGAAATTCTTGCTGAAGTCCTGGAGGTCACCATTCCAATCCATTACAGAATTTTCTATTCTGCTGTGCAAGGCCAACGTGCGTAAATCATGCTCTTCTCATTGGTTGCCTGCAGGATGTCTCTCCATTCCATCCTTAACTCACGTTGTGTCTCTTTAAAAAAAAAAAAAGTATCTAAATTGCTTTTCTCAGACTGAAGCTTTTGACCATTGGCCACTTTCTCAGCTATCGATGGTGCTCCTCAGTTTATTTAGGATCTTCCAATCCACTGCTTTAATTAAGACGGGCTGGAGTTCCTCAAATTGTCCTTCTTTCAAACAACATCCTGATATCTTAGCTAGGAGGGTTACCCGCACTGAGGTAAGGCATGAGATGTGAAGATCGTGACTTGAAAAAAATATGGAATAGCTTTCTGTTGCAGGAGATGCTGAAGTTGAAGGATGAAAACATTAAACAGCATTTTAATGTAGAAGTGAAAATTGAAATTATCAGGGAAGGCAGCGGCCATCTTATCTGTTGAATTGGGGGAAACTTGAGATGTCCATAGGAAGTTGTTATGTAGTCATGCATAATTTTCCTCCCAATCCCAAGCAGGCAGTAGAACAGGGTTCAAATCCTGACTTATTATAGAAATACTGTTCATCTTATTGAACCATACAGTATATTGCATTTTGCTAAAGCTTCTTCAGGGAATTGTGCAGGACAATATTTTAGTAACAATTATGAAGTGTTTGTCATTCTACTTCTACTTCTAGATAATTATGCTGTACTCCTTACGTTCTAGGTAACTATCAAAAAGGAAATACATTCAAGAGTTATCTAAAATGGAAAGAACACAGCATGGTTTATTGCTTTGATATATGAAAAAATGGACCCTGGCATCATAGCATTATTATTTTTCTTGCCAACTAGTAAAAATGGAACATCAATTCAGGAAAGTATTGGAATACTCCAGTAGCAAATATTAACATGATCTTTAGAGAATCTGTTCCCTTATTTTCTAGCAACCAGACTTTCTTTTTGAAGGCGGGTGGGGCCGGTACCTGTACTAGGTAAACTAAAGAGAAAAAAATATCTGGCACATTACAGTGACTTTTGTATGAGCTGCATCAGAAAGAAGTTAGCCAAAGCAGCACTTCCCTTGTAAAAGCAAGATGTGCTCAGAATGGATATATCAAAAGATATAAATCTGTCTAACAGATTGTCACTCTGCTGCAACCACTGAGGGAGGTATCCACATTACAAAAAGATAAATGTGTCAAAAAGTTAAGATCACCTATGTACAGAAATGCAATTCAGATTTGTAACCCTGCTGCTCTGTATATGAATTGAATTAAAACTGTCATTAGCTTCAGCCAACTTGGCTTAACATTTAATATTATAGGAAATCCAGAAGGCATCCAGATAAGGTTCACTTAGAGATCAGAAATTAATGTGAATATGATCAAATTGCTCTCCTGTTTGTATCTGAAACAAGAAATAAGGTGTACTTTGGTTACAGAGAACATGTTTTGCCAGCTATTATTCTGAATTAGTGCAGTCTAAGAGAACCCAGCATTAGGTTTCTTGAGGACAGTCCAGTTGCAAATGTCCAACTTGGAAAATGCGATGTTTGGAGAGTGTTAGCAGTTTCTCCTTATACAGAGCCTAGCAACACACGGATAATTTTTAACTTGATTCAGCTGTAGGAACTGGCAACCTGAGAAAGAGTTGAAAGGTGAGAAGAGAGGACGGGAATCACGTTGTGTATCTGTATGTTTATACAACCACCTGCTGCCTGATGAATTTTGATTTGAGGAAGCATATTTATATGTGTTGCCTGAAGAAGACCCACTTAAGAGATGCTTTTGTTCAGTCTTGTTCCAAAAAAAAAAAAAAAAAAGCTCCAGTGAAATTGAAATTTTTTGGGACTAGGTGTCACAATGCTTTACATTAGTAGTTCTCTCATCTGTTAAGAACACCAATACACAACCCCCACCCAAAGCCACACCGAGTCATGGTTACCTTTCCATAAAGCAAAATACACTCCTAACATGTAGGAGCCCACTTTGGTGAGTTCCAGGAAATAATACTTAAAGGACTAAGAAGGCACCTCAGGGACAGCACCGATTACTGCTTTGTGATGTGCTAGGAACAACTCCTAGTCAAGTTGATGGCATCCACACCTGCTGCTAAAGCCCCATTCCTTCAACTAAAGCTACTTCTCAAAAATGGACAAACCTGGAATAAATCTATTTCTTCCACAAACTCTTATCCTAGCACAGTGTGTTTCCCTCCCCCACCCTCCCTTTCAACATACCAAAATAGTTCTCTACAGCGGTGTTTCTCAACCTCAGCAACTTTAAGTTGGGTGGACTTCAATTCCCAGCAGAATGGCCGAGGAATTCTGGGAGTTGAAGTCCGCACACCTTAAAATTACTGAAGTTCAGAAACACTGCTCTACAAGATGAACTTGCTGTCCATCCTCTAAAAATAAATAGCATTTCAGTTCACTTGTCTTGACCAGTCATACTCTCTCAACATCTTGAGGAGACGTTGAATCTCTTCACTATTCAAGGCTCTCGGACCACAACCTACTTGTTCCCAGGTTCTCTGCTGCCACTTGCTAGGTCAGCAATTCCAACCGGATACCTAAAGGGTCTCTTTCCTGAACATGTTGAGTTCATGCACCCACATTCCTCTGACACTATCCTTTATCTTCCAGGAACACTGGATGGAGCCACATAAATAATAAATAAATAATAAGAATCCATGATTTCTGGATGCACCTTATGCTTAGCATGGGGACTGAGATAGTAAGAAGAAAGAGTCAGAATTTTCCCTTCACTTTACAGAAAAGGGGCAAACAAAGGCATTGGTGATTGCTGCCTCACAATACTGTGTAGGGTTCACCTCCCTTACTATCATGGAGAATAGCCAGCGACCCTCCCTGTCCTCCTGCTGAAGCAAAATGTTCCAGTAACTTCATTTCCTACGACAAGCAGTGTCCCCCCTGCCTTGCTGGCTATCTGCTCTAAACCTAAAGACAGCTGAGCAGACTGAACACCTCGCTATTTTTAAAAAAAATCATCATAATAAAAACCCATCACATCCCCAGATACATATAGATGTATTCTACCAGGGAATGGACTTTCCACAAAATAATGTCCATAATGGGAGGTGAGAAACACCCAAAATAAATAAATAATCTGTACAGGACCCTCCTTAAAGCTTTATGGTGAGGCTTATGAGGAAAAAGAAAAAAATATGTTTGCATCGGCATCCAGAAACAATTCACCCCACCATTCTTGGTGCTTCATATCTGAAAGCCAGTTTCTCCTTTTCAACCAGAACATTTTTTTAAAAAGAGAAAAGAAAAAGAAAAAAGCCCATCCATTTTTCTAACGCATCCAATAACCCATTACCTTTCACTAGTTTGAGCAGCATGTTTAAAAGGCTCCCACTGTATCATCCATCCTATCCATCCAGTTGGTTTTCTTTCTACTACTTGACCTTTCTTTGACTACTGACTTGCAAATCTCTGGTTCGTAATTTGCCAGCATACAGAATTTCCCAGTCCTAGGTAAAGGTAAAATGCCAGCCAACCAGGTAGACATGGACTGCAAGAGGACTGATCAATGACTGTTCTGAGAAGTACCATTCTGGTCACCTTCTCCCACTGCTGCCTGGCAGAAAGGTGTCCCTCACAATAATGTGCTCAGTGCTTCTGCCACACAACCCAAACAGTTTGCTGAGAAAGGAACAGAGGGGTCCCCTCTTCTAAGGATACCTTCTGACCATCGGGTTTTTCTAAGCCAAGACTGAGAAATTGCTCACAACATACAAAATTAAGCACCTGATAAAAAAAGGGGCCTGCCCACAGCCAAGTATTATCTAAAGTGAAATTCAGGGAAAGGAGTGGTTCAACAAGAATAACTAGCCTGCTGCAACAGCATCTCTAAAGCTATGCCTATAGATTCCAAACATGGCACCAGAGAATCAAGGTGACCCTACTCACCTATTCCTAAGTATTATTACTACTCTGGGCCTGGGCACAGCAGGCTTGAGGTGATGCCTGCTGTCTCTCAATCAGGTCACAAAAACAAGCTTGCAACATTCACAGCAGCAATTAGCTTCCCAGTCATCTCCCTCAATTACAGAGAGAAAGCCAGCAAAAGGCAGCAGCCCTTCCAGGAGCTGAGTGCTCTCACTGTCACTGATGCCAGACCATCATTCTGCTATTTTCCTTCCCTGGCATCTGATTTACAGCACACTGGCCCTGAAGATGACAGCTAGCCCTGGAATTATATTCAGATGTCAGCTGCAAAAAGATCCCCCCGTGGTGGGGTAGAGTTGACCAGGTGGTGCTCCCCTTTCCCCAACCCGAGGATATTCAAAAATCCAAGGAGGTGAAATCTCCAAAGTCACAGTCAAAGAGCTCACTGATGCCTTCACCCTCCTCGAGCCCAAAATGATAGTCCTGAGTCTGGGGTGGTGAAAGTGCGATGAATTCAGAGGGCAGAAAGCTTGAGAAGTCATCCTTGCCCTGCAGAAGCAAAGCATCCACGGAAGCCAGTGGTGAGAGGTTTACATCATCCCCGGGACACTTCAAAGGCAGCGTAGTCTCTCCAGATAACAAAGGTTCTGCCAAGAGATAAAGGAAAGACTTAGTAACCATCATAATAGATATATCCGTGCCTTTAATCCCAAATAAAGCCTTCTCGGTACACAAAAAGGAAGTTGCTTAATCTTCCAATTATATGTAACAGTTTCTTCCAAAATGGTGTAAACAATTTTCATGGCTCAGCTGCAACTACAAAAATATCTGACGTGGTCTCTATCACAAATTAGGAATACATTACATAGACTGCAATTTGAAACAAAATGTAAAAACCTTTTTCTTAGCAAAACTCTTGAGAGAAATTCACTTGGTACAGAAATGCACCAAGAAATGCATGACCTTTTTTTTCTCATTTGTAGGTTTTCCCCATCAAACCTTTCTAGACAGAGCCTTTGTAGAAGTAGGTTAGCAAAAGGACAGCTTTTGTCACCTTCCTCAATGCTTCTCTATCCCACTAGATTGGTATTACAGTTATCTTTTGGTCAAAGTAGTATATCCTATGCATTAAAAACCAGAATGTCAGCCTGAGATCAACTTCAAGCATTTAAATTTCCTCTCTTTTCATTTCCTATGTGATTACTCATATATCATCTTCCCCAATGCCATCTGTTTCTATGCTTTCTCTCTTTATTCCACTTCTTTGTCAAAAAGATTCAAACCAACAATGCAAGACTAACAACAACTCGCATACATATTGCAAAAGGATGTATTTGCTTTAGAGCCAGGGTGTTTGAAAATCTGGCTTGCTCTTGCTCATAATTTAAGATCAGATGTGGAAGCCTTTCTGTATCTAGTGTATTTTGTATATCACAAATACTATGAAATAAAAACAGAAATAGAATGTCCTCCCTTATGGCATTTTGATTCTCTTAAGATAAAAAATGGGCACGATTCTTCAAACTAGGGCGATAATTTACAACTGCTATTGAGCAAAATTATTTGTCTTGGTAGTTGGACAGATTTGAAGCCTGAATTTGTTTTGCCTAACAGAGGTTTAGTACAGTCATTTCCAGCTCAATTTTGGCAGTATAATCTCAGCCTGAACAAAACTTTGCCAGAAAATTTGAAGAACGAGAGAGTAACAACAGATTGAAAGGGATCAGTCTAAATACCCATTACAACAAAAATGAGATTTAGCAGGGTTCGCGAACTACTGGACAATATCTTTAATTTCATATCCTAGCAAATACACTGAAGAAAGGGACTTATGACCATTTTTAACACGACCATTGTAACATGCCTGTCGTCACATGATCATTACAATTTGGAGAGTTGGCAACTGACTCGTATGTATGACAGTTGCAGGGTCCCAGGGTCATGTGGTCACCTTTGCGGCCTTTGGACAAGCAAAGTCAACAGAGAAGCCAGATTCACTTAACAACTGAAGTGATTCACTCAAGAACTGTGGCACGAAAGGTCGTAAAATGTGGAAAAACTCACTTAACAAATGTCTCACTTGGGCTCAACTGGGGTCATAAGTCGAGGACTACCTGTACTATCTTCTTCTTTATTCAACCCACATTCTGAATATATATACTGAGAGAAGCTGGACTGGAAAAAGATGAGCATGGTTTTAAAACCAGAGGAACATCAATCATCTACACTGTGCTACTCTGACAGCTAAAATGCAAATGATCTGGAAGCTCTAGTAATGTAACTTAAGGAGTTCAGTGGAAGAAAAAGGGCTAACATCAAATATAAAGAAGACAAAACTAACGACAAGAGTTACAGAAATTGGCCTTAAATTTGACAATGATGATACTGAAGTGGTGATTTGTTTGTTTGATTGTTTTTTAAGATGGACTATCAGCAATAAAAGAAACAAAAATCAAGAATTTTTTCCCCTTAACAGGGTAGTAATGAAGGCTTCAGGAAAAAAACCTATTCAGATATCACGATGCATTCTATCTACAAAATGAAAACATTGTAGAGAAAACAATTATGAGCATGATTTTGTGTTCTTCCCAGTTATATGTACACCCTCTACTGAAAGGCCACACCTTTAGGAAATGCATAGCTATGATAGTCAAAACATAATCTTGACAAAGAATAATCAGACTGAAAAGGCTTGCTGGCCTAAGTTACTCTTGGGTGCCAATTCTGAAGGCAACAATTCACATACCTTGGTCTCCACTCAACAATGGCAAACTTGTATCCTGAGAAGGGTGTAGAAGCGCAGAGGGTGTTGTTTGTGAAGGTTCTGAAGAAGGTTCCTCAGGAGCCACTTTCAATGGACTCTTGGTGGGACTACAGACACCAGAGCTCTCTTCTGGGCACAGGAACACATCAACAGGGCCCTGAGTACTTTTCACAGCAATCTGGAAAGCCTAACAGAGATGGAGAAAAGAACATCTGAGGAGCTATACAGAAGGCTGCATAAACTTTTGTTATGAAGGTGGTAATGGCAAGTCTCTGTAGTTCTTTTCTATGAAGAACATTTTGGGAACATCAGTTTTACAAAATCTTCAGAATTTTATCTCTTCGTGACTGGATGACAAAAAAATAAAATAAAATAAAATTGAAACATCTAACTCTTTTGCCTTATTTCACTGCCTGGGACAACTATTGCTCATAACAATAGACAGTTCCTAAATTCTGCAAGGAAATTTTTGAGAAATTTCTGAGTGAAAAACATTCTAGTTTGTAATGATGTCTGCTGATAATTTTAATACTTCATAGGAAAAAATCATATTAAATCAAAAATAGTAAAATGAGAAAGGAAAAGTTTCACTTGAAGCATTCTATTTTGTTATATCTTGGTTTAACATTGCTATTCATGAGTTAACAAGGCACTGCATCTACCTAGATATTAGCCACTTAGGTAACGAAGAGCTGCAAAAGACTTTATTCTGTGCATCATTCTTGGCTCCAAATAGAGAGTAACTTATTCTATTAGACTAACCCAAGATGTATAAGCTCTATTTCACATGCTCCAAACTTTCCTCACTGTATCAATAAATCTCTCCCCTTAGCTCACCAGTTATATTTGGTAGATTAGACACAAAACATTGGTTCGGGTGGCTTATCCTACAAAAGGACATTTTCTTACAGGGCAGCATAGTAAGTGGATAGGTTTTCATTCGTATCCATCATTTAACTAATCTAGGATACAGCATTTTGTGCCAGTTGATTATTATAAAATACTGCACAGTGTATGTAGCCCAATAACATACAGCTAAACTGTATTCAAAGAAACTGAGTTCAATATGTCAAAGAGAGTTTGAGCTGGGCAGCTATAGAAATTGGATGGATGGATGGATGGATGGATGGATGGATGGATGGATCAGCAATCATATATACAGAATCTTGCATTTAAAAACCAAGCTTTCCTCCAACTATCATACTGGTGGCAAGATTTCATGATACTGTTTCAAGATATACTACATTTAAATTGAATTGTATAAGTCTTTCCTACCTAATGAGGAATGAAAAGGATAAACAAAGTAAAGAGGATTTGGATTCTGAAAATTGTGTAAGTATTCTGTGAGAGGCCCCAAACGACCTCTGTAATTCTTAGAAGCAAATTCTCGGTTACCTCTGCAGGATCAGAGACTTGCATCTGTGTCTCAGGGGGGGCTTTGATGACCATCACCAGCTGCTCTGAGGGGTCTGCAATGCTGCGTAGATCTTGGCAAGTCACATAAGCTGAAGTATGGTCAGTCAAGTTTTGTCAGAAATATCACAAGATATGTGTCAAGATACAAAACTAGAATACCAGTATACAACTGTCAGGCCCAAATCACTACTTATTGGGAAAGAGGCATACAAGAAGTCCTTGATTTATGAACGGTCATTTAACAACCATTCAGGGTTACACTAGCTTTAGACTACTTCCTTAATTTCAGGGTGCAATTAATCTGGCCACATTCAAAATAACAATGCCTGTCCAGCTGTTTCTATTTCCTTCTTTTTAATATTTTGATGCCAGTCTATTTCAAATTTTAATTATTTCCCTCTACAATTTCCATGTAATAAATAATCTGTTCAAGACACATACTTTTAGTTGGAAAACATTTCCTTGTTAACTATTACTCTCAGTCTTCTGACTGGCAATTTCTAAGATCTGTGAAATTCTCCACAAGCTTGTAGAGGGTCAGAAAATTGATTTCAATTATTCAAAATGATGAGTACACTCATTAGTTTAATCCTGCGGAAGTGAAGTGTTGAAGAGATAAATCTAACCAATTTTACTCAGTACACTGAAGGCCTAACCACATATACCCTACCTGTGATATGCAACTTACAAACCTGTTTTATTGGAACATTATTGCAAAGGAAAAAAATGGGGGGGGGGGGGGGGATT
>JANHFR010003716.1:73064-85309 GCA_032468015.1 Mimophis mahfalensis
TGCGAGTCCCTTGGACTGCAAGGCGAACAAACTGGTCAGTCCTAGAGGAGATCAACCCTGACTGCTCTTTAGAAGGCTAAATCCTGAAAATGAAACTTAAATACACACACACACACACACACACACACACAAACTTAAATACACACACACACACACACACACACACACACAAAATAGAAATCTATGTCCTGTACCCAAGAAATCACATTTAAACCTCCAGGAATGTATATGCTTTTCTTGTCATTTTGTATAGCACATTATTAGAATATTGGTTCAGCATTAACCTTTTCAGCAAGCCAAATGTGTTTATTGCAATCCACTAATATGGATCATTACAACATTGTAACCCATGAAAGCCGAGCTATTGTTCTGATGTTGTAGGAAATATTGCAGTGCCGTTCCTTCCCATGACATCAGAAAATATGAAAAATCCAGTGTAGGTACGAGAAGCCAATGTGTCAGTTCTTTCCTGTGCCAAGATTAATGCAATCTGAATTAAAGTGGTATAAGCATGAGATGTAAAGCAGAAAGTTCCATAAAAAAAGAAAATGCAAAGAGTAGTTTTACATTCCTCCCACATAACATCATTTTGTCGGATTTTTCCACTGTTTTTGTTCTATTCTTCCCATAAGAATAGAAATCCCTGTATTCAAAATCCCTGCTGCCCTTTCATTTCTCAAATTTCATTCTAGTTTGATGGTGGACAAGCAAGAATCCATAGCAGGATGGTCTTTTTGACATAAATTCATGCTTGTTTTTTTGTTGTTGTTTGCATTTCAGGAAAGCCCAAGTCACCAAAACTGAAATGTACATACTGTGATAAAGCCTTCACCAAGAATTTTGATCTGCAGCAACATATCAGGAGGTAGTGTTGAGCTTCCAAACTCGGACAGAAGCAGTGTCTATTTGGACAGGCCAAGGACTTGATTGGATATTCTGAGCAACAATTGGAGCCATTCTTACTTGCTGGCAAGAGCTATGGAAAATAAAGCCATCTCTCTGCTTGGTCAGTGTGATCCCCCAAATGTTGAACACTGGTCTCTGTATGGTGTATGTGTGAAACTTAAATCTTGGTCCTGACTGATGAACCACCAGGTCTTCCGGAGCCTCAAGGGATAACAAAATTTTGCACATATTATTAAGGCAGGATTTGTTTTATTATTATTGGATAAATCATAACGGCCTGATAGACGCATAACTCTAAACTACAGAAGAGAGAGAGAGAGAGAGAGAGAGAGTTGTACCATTTTAGGCTACAGATGAGCATTTTTATGATTTCATGTTTTCCCAGGCAAATTCTTGTCACATGGAAAAATGAATTTCAAAATTACGTTTTTTATCTGTCCTTCCTGAAGAAGTAGGGTTTTTATGTGTTAAGAAAAGTTGCTTATGAAGTAGCTTTCTAATCATGTAAATTCCTATCTATATGCAGCTTGAAATGAAACTTAATTGTAGTTATGAGCCAGCTGGGACAGTGTTTAGTATTAAAAGGATGGAGGAAGTTAAAGTAAATGAGATACATAAATGGTGGATTAACTTGCTCACTTAGAAGATTGTGTCTCATCCCTGAATGCTGAGAGAGGAAACATCCTAAAAAAAGATGAAGCCACAACAGTAAAGATTGCAATTGAGTGCATTAGTAATATGTTCCCTGCTCTTGAGATATTATGATTCCCGTTCTCTGATGTAGTGTCTATTTTTCCTTCAGTCATACCGGAGAGAAGCCATTCCAGTGCATTGTGTGTGGTCGAGCTTTTGCGCAAAAATCCAATGTGAAGAAGCACATGCAGACGCATAAGGTGTGGCCACCAGGAATTGGGTGTACCATCTCTCGGAGCTCTGTCACTGTGCAAGTCATGCAACTCAACCCCAACCAGCAGGAGGATGAGGAAAATGCAGGTGCATCATTAAATGCTTGAATGGACCTGCTTTCATATGGAATCATATGAACCTGAATCATATGGACCTGCTTTCACCAAACCTCTAAATAATAGTGCTTCTGCTATTCTGCTTTATAGATTTATAGATGGAAGGATTAAAAAAATAACTCTGGTGTACTGTTGCTTTAAGTATGTATTATCATATGAATCTATAAATCAGATATACAGCTGTTATGATCTTGCTCAGTCATAGTCCTTCGTTTAATATTGTTTCATACTCTTGTAATTCTTAACTTTTTCTTCACTTGTGGAACCTGTAATACTGATTTTTCCCCCTCGAATGGATTAAACTTAAAATTAGATGTATACTGAAAACCAGTCATCTATCCTGAGGAAGAGAATATCCAAATGATACTGGTATAATTGCTTTGCATTACACTCGGCTTTTCCGAATGAAAATGATGTTGGTTAGTAAATATAAGAATTGGGATCTGGAGAGCAACAAATTGGAAAGTCTGCTTTACATGTATTCCTGAAACAGAAACTGTGCAGCTAGTGCTTGGGGGTGTGGTATCACTAACTTCCTAAACATCTCTGCTACTAGTTATGGATGATCATAAAAAATTACAGAAAATCATCCATGCACATCAAGCCTTTTGCATATTTGTGTGAATGTAACTGTTTGGGCTAAGATTGTTTCGTGGGTTGTATATACCAACTGGTTGATAGGGAATGAGAAGATTGGTAAGGGCCAAACTGTTTTAAGTTACAATTGGACTCACCAAGGCAAAAGTTGGAACTTACATAACAAACCAAGCCTGACAGTGCAGAATGAACCTTATGTGGTAGAGAATAGTTGTTCTACTTTAGTCTCCTCTGCCCACATAGCAAGTCTACTACTTTACCAAGGACTAAACTGTTCATTGCTTGAGAATATGAGAAGAGCACTTTAAAAATCATATCATCCGGTCCACAATTTATTCCCACAGCGACGAAATAGATAACAGTGGGCCACCTGAAAAGATTTCACAACATCTAGTGTTCTTTAGCAGTCGCCATCGTCAAACTTATCCCTCCAATACCAGAGATAATACGCACGATTGGTGACAAGGAGTTGTTCTGATTTTAAAATGAAATTGAGTATAGGTTTAACCTCAGTCTTAATAAAGAATGAATAACAAAGACACACAAAGAAGGAAATCTAATTTCCACGGTTTTAAATTTTTGAAAAATAATTTGTATTAGTTCTGTTTTGCTGATCTTGTTTGTAATCTTTTCGAAAGGCTTATTTCCCTTGAAATGCTTGAAACTGAAATTAATATTTCCACATTCTGTATTTTTTTTCCTGTAGGCTTAAACCAGACTCCAAGAAGCAGCCCTCCACAGCCTCAAGCCCTGCCTCCTGGGGAAGAACATGACGCGGCAAAGATGGAAGCCAAGCAAGTAGTCTTGATAGACAGTTCTTATCAGTGCCAGTTCTGTCCCAGCAAATTCAATACATATTTCCAGCTGAAATCACACATGACTCAGCATAAACATGAACAGGTAGATAGTTCATCGTGAGATGGCTTCATTCTGTCATACCTAGCTTTTGACCACTTTTCCATAAGCTGCAGACTTATGGAATCTTGTGCATGCTTACTGCCAACTTTGCAGAATCTATATAGATTACAAAACTCACATGCAAAATGTTGGCTGTTTTGCCAACTATTTTATCTTTAGCCTGTACAGTTTAAAACATAAAATTATGTTTTATGACAGGGTAATGTTCTATTTAATTTAATTGGCTACTCTCTGATTGATAAAGGCTCTTTGATGCTAGGTATGGGAATTGTAATTTATACATACGCAAACTCTATTCTTGACATATTGTTCTTTGGATCCAGCACAGGAATTTCCTCCTGTACATATGTACATATTTCAGTTTAGTGTTAGAAATACGTGTTGAATAGATAATACAATGTATTCTAGATAACAACACAAGCAATGAATCTGAATCACAGATGTCTGATAGTTGAAATACATTTTGCAGTTATATTCATATTTTTCCCCACTGTGTAAAAACCATACAATTCCATTTTTGTGTGCATGAATTATTATTCTGGGCATATTCAGTAAGTCGTTGCTCAGAGCCTATGCTTTGATTGCAGGACATTTTAGTTTTCATTCTTGGAATTTCTAAGGAGATAGAGAACAAAAATTCTGCCCAAAATTCAAGAGAGCCATTGCTAGTGTAGAAACTATTCTAAGCTAGATGGTATAAAGCTCATACCAGCGGCCTTCCTAGGTTCCTTACTGGAAGGAGGCAAATCTAGAGGCAAATCTTGTGCACTGACTTAATGTGTAATCTCTGCAGGGAAATAGCTATGCATTTTTCTCCATAAGGAAGAATTGAATGGTTCACTGCTAACTTCCAGGAGAGGCTGACTGGAAGAAGAGAACTTAAGAGTAATTCATTGTCTAGGGACATAATCCATAGCTTTCACTCTGAGTGGGTACATAAATCTCACAGGAACCTTACATTACATTTATACATTTAATGCTTACAGTACAGTTTGTTTGCTTTTGGTGGCGCAGAATAATGCTGATTTAAATTCTCTTTTCTTACCATTAATGTGCAGGTGTACAAATGCGTTGTGAAAAGTTGCGCCCAGACTTTTCAAAAGCTGGACTCTTTCTTAGAGCATATCAAGAACCACCAGGAAGAGCTGAGCTACCGTTGCCACCTCTGCAGCAAGGACTATCCTTCTCTGTATGAATTGGGTGTCCATCAATATTCCCACAACTTGCTCCCTCAACACAGCCCCAAGAAGGACATGGCAGTTTACAAGTAGGGTAGCACTGCAAATAGTAATATTTCTAATCTGTTTGGGAGAAAAAAAAATGAGTGAAAAGAATGAAAAATCCTACAATTCAAACTTGATGGAATTATCATTTAAATTGTGGGTTTCCTGTTGAATGATTTGGTAGTTTCCTTTTAAAAAAGTAACAAAGTCAAACCCCACTGTGGAAGCATAATAACCTGCTAGATTTAAGAAAATACGTTTCATACATATTGATGTAGAAATTATTTTTTTCTATTTATGGCATACCAGAGCCATAAGATGAATAAGTTTTTAATCCATTCCATAAGCTTTCATTCTTTTGCTGGTAAATCTGGCAATTTTGAACCCAGACTCTAGGCAATTATTTATGTTTAAGCCTTTATTTCTTTCAAGGATCTCTAGGTGTTTTCCTCTTTGACAATGGTCTTTGCAAATGCATGTGCATAAGGGAACTATAGCTAGCCTGCAGACTTCAGCCATACTAACACATTCTTTCTTTCTTTAGATGTGTCAAATGTGTAAATAAATATTCCACACCAGAAGCCCTGGAGCATCACTTACAGACAGCAACACACAACTTCCCCTGCCCTCATTGTCAGAAGGTAGGCAGATACCTTAACAGTAAATTGGCTTTCTGCAGAAAAAAGCCAATCTATAATCTAATCACCTAGTATAGCAAATTTTTGTCCCTTCTATTCTTTCATGTTTATGTTATAGTCTGTTTCTCAGGCTTTAGAATGAGAAAAGGGAGTCATGCCTAATGCTGCTTATGTAGTCACACTTTTGTATAGTAGATGCACACTTACGTCCAGTTGTGTTGTGCCATCTGTACTGCAGAGGATGCTACTGGAGTTCCAGCACAATTATCACAATTATCTTCTTCCAAGCACAACAGACATTCTGTCCTGTGGCTCATTCCCTGAGGCAGGAACTATCCATCCAGGTTTTGTTTTTTTTAAATAGCTCACTTGATTTATGTTAGTAAAGTCTTTGTCTCATCTACTTTAGAATTTTATTGTATAGATTTGTTATAGATGCCCATTTTCTTAGGGAAAGAGTAAGTAATCTGTAGGCCCTGGACCAAAAAAGGCCCTTGAGGCCTTCAGAGCATCCATGTAACCATAACTGATGAAAAGTGATGAAGGTATCTTGCCATCAGTTAGTGTCTATTTCTTGAGCGAAAAATGAAGACAATCCTGAAACTTTCTAAAATTCAACCTTGTCCACATTTGAGATATGACCTCCCCTTTTTAAGGGTCAGTTTCTCAACAAATACTAAGAGCAAACTGTAGCCATAAAATAGTGCCCCCTCCTGGTCTGACTGGTATTTCTACCCTTTTAAATGCCCTTGATCTTAACCAGAGTTTCAATGACATTACCTCCTTTTTACAGGTGTTTCCCTGTGAGAGGTACTTGCGAAGGCATCTCCCTACGCATGGAGGAGGAGGCAAATTTAAGTGCCAGATCTGCAAAAAGTTCTTCCGTCGAGAACACTACCTCAAATTACACGCACACATTCATTCGGGTAAGAAATGGCAGGAATCTGTTTCCAATCTTTTGAACCTATTCATGTTCTACAGTTCTTCTGTCATCATCTTCAGTGGTAGCTGATACCTTAGCATTTGCTGGGTTTTGCCTCCCTATTTGAAAAATTGTGTTCACTTAGCAATCTTCTTCATTTCTGTCTGATGGCTCACTGCTTTGATTGGAACCATTTAAATATACCCTAATTCTGTTTAATTATGTTTCTGTTGCCAGAAATAGAAAATGACTTATTTGAATGCTTTTTCATGAAATTCATGTATGTCTTTATTGCTGAACTTATACTTCTTTCCTCTGCAGGTGAAAAGCCTTTTAAGTGTTCAGTGTGTGACTCCGCCTTCAACAGGAAAGATAAACTCAAACGGCATATGCTGATCCATGAGTCTTTCAAGAAATACAAATGCCCATTCTCGTAAGTATCAGAGGGCCCACAGCAACACTAGCTTCATAGACAACAGTCGATTGCTTAGGCCCTGGAAAATAAAATGACGCAAATAATTAGCAGCTTTTTGAACAAATGCATATAAAGGAGATGGAATCGTCTTATTTTTATTGTCTCTGAGGTTAGCTAAATCAGAAGTTCCCAAACTTTCTCACTTCATAGCAGCCCCAGGGATTCCCAGCTTGTGAGCTGTGACATTGTCACTAACAGCTCCGCTTATTAAATAGTGTGAAGTATCCTGCGTTACGTCTGTGCATACTTTGGGTACAGCAGTGTTATGAATTTTGTACCAAGGTTACTTGTTTAAAAAAACCTCTGGTCACCCATTGAGTTATTACACTAAAAAGCAGTTTTGAAATGAAAGGAAGACAAAGTTGAGAAAAATTGTGGTTTATGCAGGGGGTCCATGCGTTTGTAAGGCGCTTCCAGGTGGCACTATCACACATCATCTCATACTTAACTATAGACCTGCAAGTTGGACAGTAGTCTCATGTAGACCTACCATTCCAAAGCTCTCATTACATTGAAAGTATTGTTTCTGTTAAATCCTGCTTTATGTGACTTCTCTACCTCTTCCCATCCCTGGCTTGACTGAGTGACTTTGACTTTCTTAAATGGTGCAATCAAGTAGCACAGTAGAAACAACCTCACTTGGAAGTAGATTGCTCGCTGTGATAGTTTTATTCTTTCTGCCTCTTTAATTAAGGAACAATATGCAGTTTCTTTTGTTGTTTTTTCTTAGGGTACTTTTCAAAACCCTTGTGAAGGAGAAACAGAACAAAATTACTTGCGTCACTACGTAGGGACTTCATTCTTGCAGCAGAAGAGAATATAAGTAACTCAGGGTTGATCTGTAGGGTTCTTGGTGTTCTCTTTCTGTACCATATTAGGCAACATTATCATTGTAGGGGAAAGTAGCAAGCTACTACATAAAGTCCTTGTCTAACAATCATTCACAGTTATGATGGTGATGAAAAAATAACTTTACAACCAGTCGTCACATTTCCAACCTTTGGAGGTCTGTAAAGCAAAGTAAAGTTGAAGTAAGATCATAAGCAGAGTCATGATTTCACTTATCAATCACTTAATGACTGAGTTGCCAGTCCCAGTTGTGGTTGCTAAACAAGGACTATCTGTATATATAAAACAACCAGCAAAGTTCACTGTCTTTTGGGCTGATGATGTTACATAGCATGAAAATAAAACGTGTGCAAGGAAACAACCAAGCTCAGAAAGCACCAAGAACTCAATACTTCTTTCTTTGCTATAGCAAAGGGTTTGATACTTTAAACTTGTAACTTGCTTCAACTAAGATGACTTATTCTGTTAGTGAAACAGAATTATCTGTTCACCGAAGGATGGTCATACAGATATTTTAACAAATGAATAATCTTAGAAATTCCTCTCTGCATCACTTTTTTTCATTTTGTTATTCAGCAATCATACAGGCTGCAGTAAAGAGTTCAACAGACCGGACAAACTGAAAGCTCATATTTTATCCCATTCAGGTATGTGGAATTATTGCTTTTGATTTGTACTGGAAATATTTATAATTAATGTATTGAATGTTAATAAAGCATTTATATTTTGTTTCTTAACTTCAGTGAAGAGTAGAATTAGTGCAACTTAGCCTTGATGATTTTTGTTTTCCCTTTTTGAGCTTTGAATCAAAAAATCTAATTCTAGCCACCATGGGGACTGAATTAACCATTCCTCATTGAATTGTTATGCTAGAATCCCTCAATAAATATCTATTCAATATAGCTGAGTTTTCATGGTTTCCTATACAAAATATGGTTTATATCACTAGTGTAATTATATAGAATTAATGCAGAGTTGCTAAGAAAGTGTTCCATAAAGTTTTAGGTTCAAATCTCACTTCATCCACAAAATAATTAATTGGGTTTAGATGAGGCCTATAGAAACTTCTTCCATCTAAGCAGTTTGTTGCATTCTCTCATTTTTAGGTATGAAGATCCACAAGTGCCAGTATTGTAACAAAGCCTTCAGCCGGCGAGCTCATATGATGGAACATCAGCGTTCTCACACTGGCAACTATAAGTACCGTTGCCCTACGTGTAGCAAAGGCTTTACTCGCCAGAAGTACATGAAGGACCACAAATGTAGGCTGAACTCATCAAAGGATAAAGAATTACCAGTCAGAAAGTCCCAGAAGAAGTGGGGGGCACGTGGGCGGAAAGTGGGACTTCCTCTTTCAGCTCAGTTGGCTTTCACGGAACTCAAAGACACTACAGGTGGAGAGAGCGTTCAAAAAAGTGGTCCCAATAAAGAACAGTTTTCTGAACCTGACACTGTTCTCTCCATTGTGGTTGGCAGATCAGCAGCAAATTCAGACACTGGCAACTCCGGCCAGCATTCTGGCATCTCACCCAACCTTGCTCTGACAGAATTGCAGCCTGGCTCTGAGAGCCCATGTGCCATGCTGGCAGTCCCTGTTTACATCCACACTACTGACTAATTGATGAATGCTATGCTGCGTCCATTTAATAGGAGGGAACGTTCCTGTTGTAGCTGATACAAAAGAACTGCTGCAGAGAGTGAGAAGTGAATGGTGGTGTATGTGTATAAATGTTTGGCTTCACTGATGCAGAGAACAGCATTCTTCTAAAGAGACGTGTTACAAAGTGAAGTCATTCCTCTCCTTATCTGGATGAATTCATTTGAAGAAGCTGTTAAAAACAAATGGGGATACTTTATGTTCTTTTTATTTAAAGATACCCGGTACTTAAATATTCATTCAAGTTCTTGAACTCCGAATCTAGATCAACGCAACCTTGTTTCACATTTCTTGATTTAATTTTGTTTCATTATGGAGCACTTACAGCAAACGGTGATGACACCAAAATGACAAAATGTGCAAGAAAATGTTACTGTGCAAGTATTATGTACTTGCATCCTGATCTCTGACACAAGTATGCAAGTTGTAAAATTTCCATGATGATGCCATCATCTATATGTTACTTGCTCCCCCGTGTTCTCCTAGGGCCCATTTATGGTTCTGTCCTAAACTCTACATTGCACTTTTAAGATGAATGTTTATTCATAACATGATCCTTTGAAAACTTCACAGACTTATTCATAGAAGTATTTTTTTCTTACAACTTCCCTTTCTCAGGGTATATCAGAATGGGGAAATTGTATACAAACACAGTACACAAGTTAAAACTGGAGGGCCCCGCCCCCCACTACAAACTTTCCCTCCTCCCTGATAGTTTGAGTGACATTTGGTGGGACTACTATATATATATTTCTCAATTACCTTGTTACCAAAAGTAACAGTATAATTTTGTTGTTACCACATCCTGTTGTCTGCAGTTCCCTTTGATGAAGTGATATGTATAAAGCAAGGTTAGTCTGCCTGGCCATGGAGTGTTCTTTTTTTTTTTACTTTAAACCTTTTTGAAGTGGCATTTTCAGTCCTTTGTCATGGTAGGATAGCCACTCATCACCGTAAGGAAAATATTAAGGGCAAATCTCTCCCATTATTGGTACCTGCAACACCTGACCAAAAAATGTACAAAAATACAATCTCTTGGAATTAAAATTCTGTAAACTAGCAATGATCAATATGTCCTGGGGCAATTTTATTTTGGCAGAAGCATTACATCTGTTTCTCTGAAATTGGCTGCAAATCCATTCTTTAAGTTTTCCTGTTTTGAAATATTAGGCTATTCTGTTTTCTCCATATTGAAAACAATTGCCTTCCATCATGTGCTGTATTGATCCTCTGCCCCCAAGTCTCAGCTACGTCGTCTTATTGGAAAGATGCTCCAATCCTCCTCACTCTTTTAATATCCATAGTTGGCAGTAGTGAATTCTCCAGATGCAGCATTACAAAAATAAGATTAGGAGGAACAAGCAGTCCAAAATCAAGTGAACCATTTAAGCCATCAGCACAAGATCTACAGGTCAATGTCAGCCCAAAGATGGAGTCTGAAGACCAAACACATGCAACCTAAATTATTATTGACATCAGATTATTCCCAATCTTAATCTCTTATTAATGAGTTAATCTGCTTAACTCATTCTTTGCAACACTCTTCATGCAAAAAGAAACTATAGCCTAACCTACCAAAAACATGGCTCGGTGGCTAAGATGCTGAGCTTGTTGATCTTTCAGAACCGCAGTTCGATGGTTCAAATCCCTAGTGTCATATAACAGAGTGAGCTCCTGTTACTTGTCCCAGCTTCTGCCAACCTACCAGCTCGAAAGTATGTAAGAATGCAAGTAAAAAAATAGGGACCACCTTTGGTGAGAAGGTAACAGTGTTCTGTGCGCCTTTGGCATTTAGTCATACTGGCCACATGGCCACAGAATTGTCATCAGACAGCGCTGTGGTCTTCGGCTTAGAAACAGAAATGAGCACCCACCCCTAGAGTCAGGAACAACTAGCACATATGTGCGAGAGTAACCTTTACCTTACCAAAAACATAATCGTAAAAGACAGACTAGAAAGAAAAATTAAACAAGAAAACGGTAAGAGAACACCTGTGCGATCTTGATGAAAATAATCACTGGGACCTGACAGATTACATCCAGAGTTATGAAACACCTGGCAGATATCTCAGAATCATTGTATCATATCTTTCAAAAATCCTGGTGCACCGGCAAAGTACCTAAGGATTGGAAAAGGGCTGATGTGGTTCCCATCTTCAAAAAATGGGGGAGGAAAAACACCAGACCCAGGAAACTACAGATCAATCGACCTAGTATCAATATGTGAAAAGATACTGGAATAGATCTATGAACATCTTGAAACAAATAATTATAACTAGAAGCCAGCACAGATTTGTTAAAAACAGATCATATTAAACCAATCTTATTTTTTGACAAAGTGACTAAATTAGACCAGCGAAATTCTGTGGACATAGTATACTTAAGACTTCAATAAGGCATTCAACACCTAAGTGAGAAAAATGTGGCATAGACAACAGCACCACCAGATGGATTTGTAACTGGCTGACGAACCATACTCAATGAGTAGTCCTTAATAGTACTACATCTACATGGAAGGAAGCAATGGGGTACCAAAAGGTTCTGTCTTAGGCCCAGTACCCTTCAGTATTTTCATAAATGACCTAGATGAGGGAATAAAAGGGAACTCATCAAATTTGCAGATGACACTAAACTGGTAAGAATAGCCAACCCCAGAAGACAAGCCTAGAATCCAAAAAGATATTGACAGACTTGAACAATGGGCCCATCCAACAAAATGAAATTTAATGTGGAGAAAAACAAGGTTCACACTTAGGCAGGAAAAATCAAAGGTACAAGTAAAGATTAAGCAAAACCTAGTTCAAAAATAGGAACTTGTAGTCCTAGTGGTCAATCACTTAAACATGAGCCAAAAGTGCAGCAGCAGCCAAAAAAGCTTATATCCTTGGTGGTATAAACATAGAAAGAAAATCACCTGAAGTATTAGTTGTTGTTGTTAGTTGTGAAGTCGTGTCTGACCCTCATGCACAATGTTCCTCCAGGCCTTCCTGTCCTCTACCATCCCCCAGAGTCCATTTAAGCTCACACCGACTGCTTCA
>JANHFR010003717.1:11812-27771 GCA_032468015.1 Mimophis mahfalensis
GTTTAATATGCGTTTTAACTTTTATATTGTGTGTTTTAACTGCCCTGTACACCGCCCTGAGTCCCTCGGGAGAAGGGTGGTATAGAAATTTAATTAATTAATTAATTAATTAATTAATTAATTAATTAATATTTATTCTGGTTTTCTTTACACCAGTGGCACTTAGACAAGCTGGTAGCAGAGATGCGTTTCTGGCAAGAGGGCAGCCCTTCCCCTGCACATCATGAGATCTGGGTTCAGGTCTGCCCACGGAGTAAACTGACCCATCTCCCCCCCCCTTCGCCTGAGCCTGCCAGCAGGGCTCTGCTTGGTTGCCAGCCGCAGCTGCCTCCTGCCAGGAGGTCAGTGGAGCTGCCTAACTGAAAGCAGCAGAGCTCCCAAAGGGAAGGGGTGCGCTCCCGGGCAGCCACTCCTGAAGACACCCAGCTCTCCCGCTTCCCGCTTCCCCAAAGGTCCAGACCCCCCTCCACAGGCCCCCCATGGGCAGGTGAAAGAGAAGCCCTTTCTGCCATTTCTAGCTTTGCTGGTGAAGAGGGATGTCTTTTTCAGTATGAATCAGATGAGCCAGCAAGCGCTCCCTTCCTGACCAAGAACCTAGTATCAGCAGGTAAAACCCAACAGGGGAGAATATTTGTATTTGCTAGGTTCCATACTAGGTAACACCGTCTGTTAAAATCTCTCCACCCATTGGTTGAGAATTGGTGGCCTGTTTTCTGTGAATACTGCAGACTCACACCAATGTAAATCAATAGCAGTCCTGATAACACAGTGCTACAGAATGGGGAATTACGGTAAAACTCCACTGACCCTCTGCATCCTTTGTGTCTAGGATTTTACATTTTAAAACGATGTTAATGCTATACTAAAATTTGCCTCCAGTTTCTCATCCACAATCATCCAAAGTTATATTTTTGTTGATTTGTTCGCTGATGTGAGTGGGTGGAGTTCCTTTTAAACTATGAATAAAAAGGATTAGACTGTGGTCTAATGCTGAATGTCTCTTATGGAAGCCAGTTTGTTCCTTCACTATAATACTATTTTGCAACAGCTAGTTGTCAACCTACAACCTCCTTTAGCACCTTTTCTGAACAAAGAACAGTGGTAGACTTGCTCTGGTCTTTTACAATCTGAGCTGTATAATCTGAACCTATTTGTAGCTCAGGGTTTGGGTTTCTGGGTGCTCTGAGCTTGGTTCTTTTTTTCAGACATGTAATTGCCAAACTAGACAACATCAACAGTGTTGATGTTGATGAGGATGTTACCTAGTTTGGTAATGAAATGTCTGCAACAAAACAACCAAGCTCAGAGAGCACCAAGGACCCCATGGGATACAGGCCTCCAGGAATGCAGCCACAGTCTGACCTCCAACACAGAGTCCTTTGGAGAAGGACTCTGGAGATGGTTGTTCACTTAATGGAGCCCTGAAATAGTGGCCCCCGACCTCTGGGGGAATTGATCCAGGATCCAGGGAATGGGCTTTCCAAAAGGCAGAACGTGGATCACGTTCCTACTGACTGACCTCCTGCAGAAAGAGATGTAAAGATGGCTTGTTTTGCTCTAAAGCCCAGGGTTGATGGGGATGATTACTTTCCTCTGACTTGAGATACTGATTTGTTTTGTCCCAGGGTTTGCATATTCATGCTCACACTGTGCATTTCCTTTGCCTTTGGGGTTCTCGAACAAAGCTTTTGCCTGGATACACAATGTCGACTTTTGGAAGTTGCTGTGCATGATGGTGGCTGAGGGCCCATCGTGAATGGACGGATGGGCTTGCAAGGTTTGGTCTGAATTTAAAAACTCCCTTCTCCACCCTCTTAGACAACTTTATTCCATCCTTTTTCCTGAGAGTCGGCTGGGGCAAAAGTCTTTGGTGATGGATTCAGTAACGCATTGTACTAGTTTCCTTACCAACGGAGCCATTTAGGATAAGGAGTTCAGACTTAATAGTTGTTAGAACAATTCCCAGCCTCCCAGAGGTGCCTTCTTTGGAACATCAGCCAAAAATGTTCCACAAAGACTTCCTGGTGGTCTTGAAGGAGCCAGATGTTGATGAGACCAGAATGGGAGGGGGGAAGAGGGCGATTCAAGGAGGCTACTCAAACCAAACTCCAAAGGCTCGCCGTGATTTATTAAGGCAGACTCCGTGGCACCAAAAACTCACGCTGCAGTTGCCAAAGGAGTCTATTTAGCCTCAATCTGCCAGGAGGCAGATGCTGCTGCCATTTTTTCTGCATCCTAGATGGACGCAGTGATCCCTGCTAGGGTATTTTCAAAAGGCTCCTTTAGAGATGACCACTCCTGAAAAGTTGTCAGTTTTAACATTAACACACACACCCCAACCTCCAAATCACCCAAATATCTGGGAATTCTATTTCAAGCCTTGCCATCCTGGTCCAAACCAATGAGATCGCTCTCCCTGCAAACTCAACACAACAAGCACCAATCATGGTGGCGTCATGTTTCTCAGACCTAAAGTTCACATTCAAGTTACGGGGTCTTCTTGCAACATGGCCCCTTTAGTAGCAGTTCAGTGAACCTCTCTTAGGACCCATCCAGGGGCCCAGTATTTCCTGATTAAAAGAGAGAGAGAGACCTGCCTTGGTTAGAGCCCCTCATTCAGCTCTCTGCCGACTAAGAGGTTGTCTCAAACTAAAATTCTCTGAAACTGTGAAATGACATACAATTCACTTAACAACTGTGGCAAAAAGGTTGTAAAGTGGAACAAAACTTATTTAACAATTGTCTCACACAGCAACAGAAATTTTGGGTTCACTTGTGGTTGCAAGTCACTGTATATCTGATTAGTTGACTGTGAATACTTAAATATATTGTTTAAAAACACAGAAATCGTTCTATTGAAAACATAAATATTAGGATCTGTGTTCAAATGTTCAGTTCCTATGAAACTCTGTAGATGTTTAAATCACAGAATCTCATTATGAATGACAGGACATTCTATCTCCATTACTAAAAGCCTGCTCTAGTTTATAAATTCTATAAAAGTGAAATATAGATGTACAGAGAAACCTAAATTTTGGTATCCGTGTATTCACTTGTAATTTAGGAATGGTTTCCAACTTGAAATGAATTGTATATTAGATTTATTTCTAGCCTTTCCCCCATAAATAGGTTCAAATATCCTTTCCAATACAAGTCAGATAATGTCCCTGATACAGAGCCAGCGGTGAAGGAGTCCATGAGTTCTAGTCCCCCCTGGGGCAGGAAGCTAGCTAGAATTGGCTATGGTTGGAAGAAAGAAAAGGAATTGTTGCTGCAGTTACGTTGAGGGATTATAGGTAGTCCTCAACATACAATAGTTTGTTTAGTGACCATTTGAAGTTACAACGGCACTGAAAAACGTGACCTATGAACATTTTTCATGCTTATGACCATTGCAGCATCCCCTAGGTCATGTGATTTACATTCGGAGGCTTGACAACTGGTTCATATTTATAACGGTTGCAGTGTGCTGTGGCCATGTGATCAAAGTTGATGGGAAAGCCGGATCCACTTAACAACAGTGATACTAATTTAACAACTGCAGTGATTCACTTAACAAATTGGTAAGAAAAGTCGTAAAATAGGGCAAAACAAATTTTTCACTTAGCAACATACATTGTGGGCTCAATTGTGGTCGCAAGTCAAGGACTACCTGTATATAGTTAGTGAAGCTTAATAAAAAATACCACAAACTGAAATGGAACTTCAGATTTTAAGATTTGTTTCATTCCAGTATGAACCTTTTTTCAAAACTGCTGAGTTTAACAACATGGCCATCCAATTCGAAAGATTGTTCCAATCTGCTCATTACGTTCTCAGCAATTTTGAGAGGATGAATTTTCTATTGAGAACATAACCAGAGTAGTAAACCAACCAGAAAACATTACTATTTTTTTTTTAACTACCACATTCAGGATAAATTTATGATATTTTATCACTGAAATTGTCACTGGTACACAACTGTTACTGCATTTAAATTCTGCATTCACTTAATCACACAAACTTTGATTCCGTTTCTGAGTCAAAACTTCAGCTGTTTATAAATAATGCCCTGCAGCTGTTCCAAGTTACGTGTTCTAAGATTTCTCAAATCCAGTCAAATCTGTTTCTCTTTGTTGTTGTAGTTGGTTTTAATACAATGCAGCTTATCTGAAAATACTGAAGCCAGATGGGGAATGAGACCAGGCTGAAGTGAGAGCCTCAAAAGATCCTGATGAATAACCAAATTCTGCAATCTATACAAACTGTTATTTCTCCAGTGGAGAAAAACTCAGTGGAGTTTTTATCCTCTCCTCTTTGTAAAAATTAAAATAATAACAATAACAACAACAACAACAATAATAGCAGCAGCAGCAAAGCAAGAGGAGATAAATCTGGACTTATTTTTCTCCTCTATTTATTCCAGGCATTCCTTAATATTGAATTATATCTTATAAATTGTCTAGCTCTGTTGATATCAGGCAGGGATATTTATGCTGAGGTTCTGGAAGTCCCCTTCATTCCATAGAGATCGCCAAGGAGCCCCAGTCCATTTGGCCATCCACGTTAAGCAACTAGTATGGTAATGCTGTTTAAATTTTTCAAATTTATAAAATCTTGAATTTAATCCTTGGTCATAACCTACTTATCCAGAAATATCTTGTTTTCAATTTCTTTGAGAATCATTTGGAAAAGAAACTTGTCTTGGTAAAATATTCATTTTAACAGCTAAAGAATCAAAATTAAAATATTTAAAATAGTTTTTAAGTAAATTCCTAAGACTATTTTTGCAATGATGTTAAACCCTGTTATTAGATTCAGGCATTGCTTTTCGTCCTCTCTTAAATTCTAAAGGCCTTGGCCCAGTTAATTAATAAAGAAGAAAATGAAATCAAAATTCTCCACTTGCAGATGATCTTTCAGACCTTGGAATGAGTGACGCCCAATGGCTTGATGATCTTTTAAAATCTCTTTCCAGAGTCACAGGCACCTACAACCTCTCCTGTATTTCTTGACCTCATCCCCCAAAGCCATTCGCACTCACTGCAATTGGCAAGATTGTGGTGGGTTAAATGAATTGTGGGACAGCAATCTCTGAAGGATGTTCAACAAAGAAGGGATGGAGCAATATAGGGCAGTAATTAGCATTCCTTAAGGATCCAGTACAGCCATGGGTGAAGGAATGTTTCTGGAGAACTGCCAGATGTCTATGAAGTGGCTCAGGTAAGGCAGGAAAAGAGGAAGAAGGGAAGAATAAAGGGCCCAGAAGGAGAGGATGAGATCACCATGGCAACGGAGTCCTGGGTGACCTGGGAAAAAGCGAACGGGGAAGGTGGCTGCTAAGAATGTACCTGATTTTGGCACAGAAACAGAGGATGCTCCTGGGCTGCAGGTGAGGAAGTTTCCCTGGGAAAAGAGCCTGTGAAGAGAGAACTAGAACTCTCAAAGTAGCCACGTCTAATCCTGGCGAACTCATGTTCATTAGATCCGCCAAAGGCGACTGAAGGACTGAAACACCAAAGCCCGCCCGTCGCCTAGGCTCCTTTCTTCCTCACTGCAAAAACGGTTGTTTTCAAGGCACCCCTTTTCAGCACGATGGAGTCATAACTGGTTATCAGGGCTCAGAAAGAGAGAGGCAATGTATTATTAATTCCCATAAAGATTATGACAGGAAATTGAAGAAAGCAATGTGAAATGTGTTGCTCTGTGAAGCAACACAGAGCTAATTTCCAGAACTGGGTAATATTGTTCACGGGACTGCACAAAACATGCAAACACACTTTCCAATTCTCCAGAATTCTTCCTAGGAGAAGATACGACAAAACACGAGAGAGGAGGAGCGGGAAAGCAAGGCAGGTGTTCCAGCCAGAAGGATGGCAATTTAGGATCAGATTTAAGATGCAGATTGGCAGGTAGATTGCCCTGGAAATACGAAGGACCACGAATTCCCCATCTCATCTGCTGTGAGGCAGAGACCAGAGGACAGAGAAGCCCAGAAAAGGACCCAGGGCTCTCTCAAGTCTGCCCTTTAAGCTCGTTTTTTTCTTTTTGTTTTCTTTCTAATTCATGTCTTTGCAACTATTTTAAACTATTTTTTAATTTTTGTCAGATGATGGACATTTTATACAGGTAATAATAACAGCACTGCTGAAAGAGGAAAAAATCTAGAAGTGTAACTGGAGGACAATTAAAAAAATAAAATCCTAAACTGAACAGCAACACAATTTCCAAATGAACTTTCCCTGCTAACTTCAATTAGGAATCAAATAATAAGGAAAAATACCACATGGTAACAACCCATTAAATCAACCCTGACTGCTCTATAGAAGGCCAGATCCTGAAGATGAAACTCAAAGACTTTGGCCACCAAATGAGAAGGAAGGACTCACTGGAGAAGAGCCTAATGCTGGGAAAGATGGAGGGCAAAAGAAGAAGAAGGGGACGGCAGAGAAGGAGGTGGCTGGATGGAGTCCCTGAAGCAGTCGGTGGGAGCTTAAATGGACTCCGGGGGATGATGGAGGACAGGAAGGCCTGGAGGAACATTGTCCACGGGGTCACGATGGGTTGGAAACACTTTGCAACTAACAACAACAAGCATTAATACCGATGAAGGGAAGGACCCAGTGTGTGTTCAGCCAGTTTTGTTTATGATTATGTCTGCTGTTACGGCAAACAGTTACATTCTTTATTAAATATAATGGCAAAAGGATTACATTACGTATCATGTTGTGGGAAGTATACCCCAAAAGGACAGCGCCAGAAACCTCCGAAAACAGTGCCAAGAAATTCAAGCCAGCCCTTCCCCATTTAAGAAAACCAAGAACCACCAGCTGAAAGAGAAAACTCAGAGCAGCCCTGCTAGCAGAACTGGCAATAGAAACAGTTAAGTAGAGCCATTAAGAAAAGGAGAATTAGGCTGAAAATAGCTCACCAAGGCAAAACCGGAAACTCCCTTTTTCCTGCCCCCTGACATGATTGACCCCCAGGATGGGAAAGATAACGGTCTTGGGACCCAGAGCAACCACTTGAACTAGAGGCAGACAAATAAACCGGTCGAGCTGCAGGAGCTTCAAAGGGGAATTAAAAGGCTCAGATTCACACACCTCAAACTGGATTGCAATTCAGGAAGGCTTGAGCTGTGTCACACCTGCTTTTTGCCTTCCTTCCTTAAAGAATCTCACTTTCTGGTCTCATTTTCAACAACTGTTTCCACTTTATGTTCCCATGACTTTTTAGATACAGGTAGAGCATATACAAGGAATGAGGACTATTGCTAAGCACATTGATTTGTGCTTAAACAGGTTGTAAGCCACCCTGAGTCTCCGGGGAAGGGTGGCATATAAATGGGATTAAAATAAAATAAATAAAAAATAAATTTTTTACACAGTGACCAGTGGATTATTTTAGCAACTCGATCATGTCTAGCTTTGTGTGATTTTGCTGCACTCACATATTAAGGGTGAAACATTTTCAAGTTTGTCATTGCAAAGTTGGCAGTTTGGATTGTCAATGGACTTTTCTATCTTCGCGTTCATGGCATTAGTTTGTAGTGCTTGTTCTTGAGCAGCAAGTATTAAACCTTCCGTTTGGGTTATTGGCTAATGTCTTAATATAATCGTGGGGTGAATCAAACTATCTATTTTCTAGCTAGCCATGGCTGAAAATGTATTTTTAATTTGTGAGGAGCAGCAGAGGCATGTGAATCCTTAAGGGAGTGGTGCAAAGCCAACAGCATCTCAAGGGAAGAATGCACACTAATTTGTTTCTACCTCAGTGTAAATTATAATGATCATGTACTACACTGTGCTTGCAGCTGTAATGAGTGACACAAATATTTGCCACAAGTGCACAGCTATGCCTTCACCTTCTTAGTGGATGTACAACTGGAAGTGCAGCCCTCCAGATGTGCCTCAGCAGCTGGTTAACCTAGAGGACTCTGTTTCCTCACCGTTGACCGAAACCTCAACGCAGTCTGGCCAATTTCTCTTTCACTCGGGGAATGTGGAAAACATTAGTGGGAGCGCTGTATTATTGTCTGTAAAAGCTCTTAGATCCCAAATATTCAAGTTGGGCACTTAGCGTAAAGAAGGGGCAGTTGTAATGTTCTTTGGCTCTAAAAAAGAGCAGGGATTCTCACCCGTTATATGAGAATTGGCAGGCCAGAGCTGGTGCTCCTCTAGTCAATACTGGCTGCCTTCCTGTGTCTGTGAGTTTTGGAAATGAGGGCAAAAACTTCCAGTAAAGTGTGTGTGTGTGTGTGTGTGTGTGTGTGTGTGTGTGTGTGTCTGTCTCTCTGTTCGTGTCCCCAAAGGTGCTTTTTCAAGAGGCTTTGTCTTTCCTTGAAGACATTTGCGTCTCATCCAAGAAGCTTCTTCCGTTCTGACTGAAGAATGGAAGGATTTATATGCCTCGCGGTAAACTGGGCGTCTGTGCTCTCTGAGTCCTTGAGGCTACTTGGAAGCTTATCTGGGCCCTTGGGGTCACCTGAACAGTGTGAACAGTGACTGCAAGGAACATAAATTCCTCCATTCTCTGCCATTCAGTCAGAACAGAAGAAGCTTCTTGGATGAGAAGCAAAACATTTTCAAGAGAAGAAAAGGAAGTCCAGTTGCCTTTTGAACGGGGCAACCCTGACCTGCATGTCTGAGAACCTCCACAGACATTTGTTGGGGGGAAGTTGGGGGTTGGCTCATAAAAGGAGGACTCTTCAGGCACGAAGGTTACCTGCTTCCATGTGAGGCACCCCAGCGGGTTGACCTCTGGGTCCACCCCCTGGCTCCGTTATAGAACCCAATGGAGCAGAGTGGCCACGGGCACCTGCCTCTAGGCCGGCTTCTGGCTGCTACAGGTGAGGCTCCTTCTTCAAGATGATGCCTGCCAAAGGAAGCATCTTCTTGTCAAAGCCAAAACCTTGGATGCGTTACCCAAAAACGCATCAAGAGGTCCTTTCCTCTTGTGCCCCCTCATGCTGCCTGCAACTCCCCACAACTGCATCTCAGTTGTGGAGATTTGCATCATTACTGAAATGCATCCTACCAAAATAGTGCAATGTGAGGAAATGTGTGAACTTTTTCTCAGTTTCTATGGACTTGGGATGATGGTCACAAGCTGAACAATGGTCAGAAGTGATTCCAAGAAACCCCGAGCTCTTTCTTCAATTCCTATTTCAGAGCTAGTAAATATCCATCCGGAGGAACAAAAAAGGAAGATGCAAATTACAGAGGGCAGGCATGGACAGGTGCCTGTGGCCGCTAAGCCTGAATTCTAGGGATCCCTATAAAGGCAACATGGCTGAGCCACATGGAATTGGGGCTGTACTGAACTGTTCCCAGAAATTATCATTTAAAGAAATGTAAATGATATCTTTCTCAAAGTCCATAATCAACCAAGGGCTCATTTCTGTTGTAAGCCCCCTGAATCTCCTTGTGGCAAAATGGGTGGCAAACAAATTTAATAAATGATAATGATAATACACTGATTGTGTAGAGTTGCAATGACCATCAGATGCACCATGTGGTGGCTTTGTCCTTTCCTGGGACTCCTCAGACTTATTCTATGGGACTCAAAGCATTCACCACTTACATACAGCATTTACATTTACTACACTTTGGCGACTATTTGCAGAGTTCAGTGGTTGCAGAAAGGTCCATCAGAACAGATGGATACTAGAGTGCAGGTCAGGTACATCTTGCTGCCATAGATAAATTCTATAGCAGGGGACTTCAAACTTGGCAAGTTTAAGACTTGAGGACTTCAACTCCCAGAATTCCTCTTCCAGTCATGTTAGCTCAGGAATTCTGGGAGTTGAGGTCTACAAGTCTTACACTTGCCAAGTATGAAGACCCTTGGTCTATATAGCAAGGCAAGATTTTGGAAGACCAAAGAAAATTAACAGTAAAGACCAAGTTTGGAAGGGAAATGCAACAGTCTCAAAACACTTTTATATGGTAGTTGGAGATTTCCATAATTACGTTTGCTCAAATTCCAAGCTGATTTTACCCCATTTACTCAAAAGAAATTTAACACAGAATTGCTTCCCACCCCAGAAAGTTAAGAAAAAATCCTGCAAGCACACATATGTGTGCATGCATGCACACACATGCACACACATGCAGAAAAATCCTTCTTCACTGCTTGGTTCCTTAACCTACTTATTTAAGATTGTCCAGTTTTACTGAAGCCAACCCTCGACATTTTCCTCATCTCTCTTTCTGTATGCAAGTATGTACGTATGTCTATGCCTGTCTGCCCGACTATAGGCATCTCCCCCAAGGCCAGATTCCCCAGCCAGGATGAAGAATTAGTATGCATTAGATACACACAACGCAGGCGCACTTGGCCACCCGCCCGCCCGCCTGCCACACTCTCATTTATGTATATAGATAACTACAATAAAAATCAGTTTCATGTAAATGACTTGTAGAATTATTTTCTCACCTGCACCACCAAAAACTATGTCTCTCCTCTCCTTTGACCGGAGACTCACACATATATACCCCAAAAGAGAGACGGTTGATATTCAGACTCAGCAAGAACAACTATCTAATCAATGAAATGGCTCTTGATAACTCAGTTGCTCTGATGGGCTCCATTTCTGGTAAAGTGAGGTGAAAATCAGATGTGAGATCCTTAAGGTTTTTTCTCTATTCTAGGGGTAAGAAGGAAAAGGCTGGTCAATTACAAGCACCAGGAGACTGCAGGTGCCTCTTCTGTAATCAGGCCCATAGAGTTTTTGGCTTTCCCCGTCAGGTGAGCCCACCCGCCACACCTAATCTTGTCCATTGGCATCCACAGCAGAGCCTCTTCATCCCTGGAGACCCCCTGCTAGTTCCTCCTGCGCCCCTTTCATGGGGAGAGCTTCCCTGGGCAGAAGACGCTGCCCCATCTGGGCAGCCCTCCTGCCCTCCTGCCCTTGGCTTGCCTTTAGTGACATCTTTATTACTAAATTCCCAGGGAAATCTCCCTCCCCACCCCAAATGATAGGCCTTTATCTCTCATCTAAGTAAGTCATCGAGAAGGTGAAGCTCTTCCATAAAAGCAACAGGAGGGAAGCCCAGGAAGCCACCTGTGGCTAGCAGGATGGGCTTTAGAACCCTTCAGCCCCCACCAGCATTCAGCAACCGAGCAAACGCTCTCAGAAGCCCCGCAATGAGGTCATCAAGAAGGAGGAAGAAAAGGCTCAGGCACACTTACGGTTTGGTTGTCTTCATACAGCTTCAAGTCATATCCACTCAGCTCCACACAGAAAATTATTGCTGTAACCCCCTCAAAACAATGGATCCACTTTTTGCGCTCAGATCTCTGCCCACCCACGTCCACCATTTTGAAAGTCAGCTCTTTGAATGTAAACTTGTTCTCGACAATCCCCGTGGTCATGTCCCGGGAGCGCAAAATGTCCTCCACGGTGGGGATGTAGTCTAAGGCGGCGATCCTGTCCAGGTCGTTCAGGTAGTAGGCGGCGTTGTCCTCCAGGTGGTACTCGTTGGACCGGCGGAAGCACTCCTGCACCCCGGGGTCGGCCCAGAGCCTCTTCATGACCCCCAGCAGCTCCGGGGTGATCTCCCCTTTGCTCTCTGCGGGGCCCGTCAAGGCAAAGAGCTGCACGGCGTCGTAGGCGCGGTCGGGGTTGTGGAACTCGATCTTCAGGGACGCCAGGGCGCGGATGATGCGGGTGAGGGAGTCAATGGCGTTGTAAATGATCAAGGGCTTGTATTCCTTGCAAGCTTCCAAATTAAAGCCGCCGCTGTGAATGATCTTCATTTGTTTGACAATGGTACTTTTCCCAGAGTTGCTGGTGCCCAGGAGAAGGAGCTTGATTTCCCGCCGCTGCCGCTGGCTCTCAGAGCGCAGGTGGCGGTCAATTCTTCGAGACCGCCGCGCTGCCTCTTTCTCCTCTGAACTTTGCCGACATCCCATGGTACAGCGGAGGTGAGCAGGAGAGGCCACCTGAGACTCTCTAAAGAGGAGCTCCGGGAATCGGGTCTCGAGGGGACGGACAGCTGCGTGGCGGCTGAGAAGGTTCCTCCAAAATGCCCCTCCCCCAGCAGCTCTGCCTCCCCCAGCAGGGGTACAGAATTCGAATGCGTCACCAGCAATTGCAGGTCACCATCACAGCCAACCTCAAGCCCACTTGCTTGGGGAAAATAAAGAGTTGTGGATTCCAGTAAGGAAGGGAGTTTCTCTTTTCTACCCAAGAGTCAGATCTCTTCGTCTCCTCAGCCGGTCCTCGTCCTCGTGCATCATCGTTCTGCCCGCCTCTTCTGCACGCAAGGAATCTTCGGCCTGCTATGGGTGGTCCAGCTGCAGGTGGCCCTCATGTGCAGACGAAGCCCTGGGAAACCATGGTGCTGCAGGCATTTGGCTCCTGGGGCAATGCTGTAGGGCCGGCATCATGTCTGGGGACAGGACTCAGTCGTCCCCACCTACAAGAAGAAGGAAAAATAGACACACTCAGTGGCTGGCTCTTTCTGTGCTCCTAAAGACCTCATTTCCCCCCGTCCTTCAGCCTGAATGGAAAAGAGGGGCAATTGTGGGAACACCAGTTGTTCCTAAAACACATTGTAAGCTGCCCTGAGTCTTCGGAGAAGGGCGGGATATAAATGGGATTAAAATAAAATAAATAAATAAATAATTTGAGGAGACGAGCGTTTGTGCCCAACAGGGAGCAAAGCGCCTGGCCTCGCCAGCCTGATCTTTCCTTTGGATGGCAAAACGGATGTGTCCCTCGTGCCCTCCTGACCAGTTTTTCTCCAAGAGGAGATCAGACAGGGGAAGAGGCGGAAGCAGAGTGGTTCTGACTGGCCAAGACCGCCTCTGGGCATAAGCAGAGCGTTCTTAATATTTGGGCACTTCTGCATTTTTGACATTCATGAGTCTGTGATTTACAGCATCAGGCTCTGCGACAAGCTGGCTGAAGGACGAACCCTTGTGCTCCCATCCTGTAAAAACTCAGCAAGGACGATGCAACCAGCATCTCTGCTCCAGTGGGACAAATGCGAGGAGCAGGAGATTGTGACTTTTAAAGAAGCAGATCCTAAGCTTTGTGAAAGACCTGCTTTTAAATAGCACAACCACAACGCCAGGTGTGATAGCCCAGGTCCACACCAGAAGGCCCAATCGAACTGATTTATTGCTACTCTTGCCCACACACAGGAATTTTCTGAAAGAACAATTAGCATCTGCTTGGAGTGAGAAAAGGGTCAACAGGAGGCTGGACTCGTTGGTTAGGAACAGATTCTAGGCTGCTGCCTCTTTTACTTCTGCCCTCCCTTCTCCTCCGCACCGATTGTTTCTCTGATCCACTCCGAACAGCCCCCCGTTCTGATTGCCCAAGGTGGGACCTCAGGACTGGATCCTGGGCAGCTCGGCCTTCTTGCTCACCCAGCCCCTTCTGGGTTCAATGTGCTGCTGGATTCCTCCTCCCACAACTGCTTCCAGGCCGGGATCTGACTGGGCCTCTTCCTCCACACAGCCACGCCTGCTGCTTTCCATTCTCCATACACACCTGCACACATGCAGATAAAAAAAAATCGGAAGAGCTGCTACTGCCTGGCAGGATCTCCCCCTTTTCAGCTTCAGGGGCCAAGTGAGACGGGAAACCCTGACTGACCCTGACCCCATTTTTCCTTCTCTGCCCCACTCCATTCTTTGGCCTCCCACCCTGGCTTCTAGCACAAGGATTCAGAGAAAGGTCATTTCTGACGGGGATTCCATGTCGGAGCAAAGACCTCACACCCCACCCTGTTATAGCAATAGCAGCTAGACTTATAAAGTGCTTTACAGCCCTCTCTAAGTGGTTTACAAAGTCAGCCTCTTGCCCCCAACCATCTGGGTCTTCATTTTACCCCCCTTGGAAGGATGGAAGGCTGAGTCAATCTTGAGCCAGGTGAGAATCGAACTGCTGGCAGCCCGCAGTCAGCAGAAAGAGCCTGCTGTGCTGCATTCTAACCACCGTGCCACTACAGCCCTTAAGACTTTGATACCACCCTTTAAAGCCCTCCCCAAGCAGTTTACAGAGTCAGTTTATGGCCACCAGCAATCTGGATCTTCATTTAACCAGAAGGCTGAGTCAATCCTGAGCCCCGTCAGGATCAGACTCCAGGATGTGGGCAGAGTCAGCCTGCAATACTGCATTCTAACCACTGCGCCACCGCCATTCCTTATGGAGACTTGGGGGCTGGTGCCCTCTTACTTTATGGGGAGGGGCTGCCTCTGCATGCCAACCAGTGTCACAAAATGAATGAGCCAATTTCAAATCCAATGGGATATGAGTGAAAAAACTAAGGTGGAATCAATGGGGGGATGCTCGTATATCACACTGACTATGCCATACACTTGGTTGGGATTTAGCAAGATTCAACAACAGAATGTGAAGAAGGCCCTCTGGGGTCCAACCCATTCCGACAGCATCCCCAACCAAGGGCCCCCCAGCGCCTCTTTCAAGCCCTCCACCAAAGAAGCACCATCACCTTCTGTCAGCCCTCCTAGCTAAACCAGACAGGAAAACCAACCAGGTGAGCTAAAGCTCCTTTGCTGTAAGGCTGCACAAACAAAATCTTGCAAAAACTTCCCTCCACCACAAAAATACTTGATCCATTGGTGCAGATCCATTTCTAAGGTTCTCCCCGCTCTCTGTTTAGCTCTGGGGACTCCCGTCTCTCTTGGCTGGTTGCTTCCTGGGCAGCTTCTCCTCCCCCTCCTCCCCCCAAGGTCACCCACACAGTCCATTGCACCCCCCTTCCCAAGGCGATCTGTTCCATATTGAATGGCTCAATTAGGAAATTTTTTTCTGGAACCAAAATCTGCATAGTTTAAGTCCATTGTCCAAACTTCTGCACGAACTTAGAAGAATGCTGCTCCACTCAAGGCCACCACTGGTCTTCTCCTCTCTCAAGTACACCTGCAGGATGCCTCCAACTGGGGTTCCTCATCCTTTTTCTCCTTTTTCTTCCTGGTCCTGTATCATCTTGGTGGTCTCTTCTGGATACCCTCCAGTTCTTCCTAAAATGTTCTGCGCACAGCATACTAACCAAGAGCAGTCTGACCAAGGCAGACTAGAAAAGACCTAGGACTCCCCTTGATCTTAAGAGCAGAGTAACAGAAAAATAGGGCTGGAAGCGGGGAGCCAGGACTACATTGGCTACCACCGGGGCTGCATCGCCCAGGTGATTCGCCCTGGATTGCTGCCCAGATGGCTCCCCTCAGCCTGTATTCACACCTGTGATTGTTAGCTACCTGAAGGACTTTCCATCTATCCCGACTGAATGTATCTTGCCAATTTCTTCCCATTGTTTGTGCTTCTCCAGATTCTTTGGAATATTTATACCATCCTTTAGTATTTTGCTAGGTCTATCTTCGTGTCAGCAGCAATTTTTACAGTGTTTCCTAAGTGTTGACTCCTGGCAACTATCCAGACAAATCCCTGCAGTTTTCTTGGCAAGGTTTCTTGGAAGTGGCTTGCGATTTCCTTCTTCCTAAGGGAGAGACCGGCCCAAGGTCACCCACCTGGCTTGGTGCCTAAGGCAGGACTGGAACTCCTGGGTCTACCCGCCCACCCGGGGGCCCCTCACCAGGACACCAAACTGACCCTCCATCCCTCACCAGACATTGAGCAGCACAGCGCCTGGAAGGGGGCCTCGTTGCATGCTGCACCCCGTTCCCTCCTGCCTGGGGCATGCTGGCTGCCAATGTCTCCATGCCCCTCCAAGGGGGGCCTTCTCCGGTCCGCGCTTGGTCTTTTGTCCTACCAGAGTCTCCCAGGGTGCTTCCTTGGCTTGTTCCCTACTTTTTTGCCCATGCTATCATAGTTTCTTTTACTTGTTCATCCGCCAGCTTGTACCTTAGGAAATAATCATATAGTTTTTTTAATTAGTCATTTGTCTTTCCCAGTCGAAATCATCCGCAGTTTTGGGGTGCGGTATCATCAGTACGCTGATGATACCCAGCTTTTCATCTCCACCCCGAACCAACCCAGTGATGCC
>JANHFR010003717.1:27871-47022 GCA_032468015.1 Mimophis mahfalensis
TCGAACCACTGAACTGCCGACCTTTCTGATCGACAAGCTCAGCGTCTTAGCCACTGAGCCACTGCATCCCCTAAAGCTGTGATTAGGGTGGGGCTAATGGTTTTGTTTAAAAGGAGCTGGGAGTTGTCTGGAAGGGGTTTTCCCCACCTTGTCGATTCTCAGGTGCCTGCTTTTGTTGTGGAAACACAGCTGACTCATTGCTTCCAAGGGTGCCTGGCCTTTGTTTTCCCTGAAGGCTGCTGGATTGGCTGCGACCCGCTTCTTGCCCTCACACCCTGCAGCCAAAGCCCTTCACTGAACTTCATTGCCCAAATCTACAATTCTGCTGGTGGACTTTTTGGGGTGCCTGGACAGCCCTTACATCCTTTCTCAAAAGAAGAATGTGGACTGATTCTTTCCTTGAAAGTTTTATCCTCAGGAAGAGGCTGTGAAGTTATTTTCAGAGTCCCCAGAGGTAGGCAAGGAGGTTCACAGGGGAAGAAGCTAGGCAGAAATGTCCTGGCGTGAGGGCTGTTGAGCAGGAGAACAGTTTGAGTTGTGGGTGCTCCAGTTCCTTGAAGTTGTCAAGCAAAGGTTGGATAGCCGCCCTCTGTCTAGGACGGTGTCACAATTCCTCCCCTGGGCAGGAGGGTGTTGGACTAGAAGACCGGCATAGATACTTCCGGCCCTGTGGCTTTATTCTTCTGTCACTGTATTGTTTTCACGTTCCTCTCATGAGCAAAGGAAGATAATAAACAGTTCCCACTTGCTGTCCCTTCCCCATAAGATGGGGCAAGACATAGTGGGCTTGAGTAACCATGAAGTACCCTTCTGCCTGATATCAGGAAATATTTCCCAACGTTAAGAGCCGTTCAGCAAAGGAACAGGCAGCCTCGGGCAGCACGGAACTCTTCCTTCGTGGAGGTGTTTAAACAAAGCTGGGACGGCCATCTGTCAAGGAAGCTGTGGTATTGACTAAAATGGTATTTAATGGATTCTTACCCCAGGCAGGAGTCGGACTAATGTTCTCCAAGAGCAAATACTGTCAAGGACTGGAGCCAACAGCACAGAGGACAAATGGGAAAGCAAAAGAGTGGAGGGATAAAAGGGGGAGGGTTTGGAGGGAAGGGAAGTACATCAAAGGCAGGAGGGGGCACCTGGCATCACCTCAGGTGTTTCTACTCCAGGGCATGATGGGAAAGGAGGCTCTGGATTCACTCAGGCATCCCTGACGCATAGGAGGACACCAAACTATGGGCGACACGTCCGACTGGGACATCCCCTCCAAGGACTTATTCCAAGCTGAATAGAGGGGTAGACAGAAATAAGGAGCCCAAAAGTGAATGCGGACGATGGTTAAGAGGTGAGGATGGAGCAACACGCTTGATGTCTGCTCTTTCCTAGAAGACAATCCCAGCCCTTGCTGACTGTTGCCCTGCCATCAACGGTGGTTTGAGATAGACAAGGTGGGGTGTAAACGGCCCTTAGCTCATTTAAATAAATCCAGGCCTCCATGGCCAGAGAAACTGGTCACTGAAGAAACTAGCCAAGATGCGCACAGAGCCACTTGCTCTCATCCTGAAGACTCCTGGAAAGACTGGAGAAGGAAGAAGGTTGGGCCTACATTTAAAAAAAAGGGAGCAAGAGAATCCAGGAAACAGCACATTTCTCAGCTTGAAATATATTCTGAGCATTGAGTATCTTACTAAATGCCCTGCTTGTGAGCATTTAGAAGACAATAGCATCAGAGAAAACAACAGCTAATAAAAGAGCCAGTGTGAGTCTGCCACAAGCAAGTCATGACAGATGCCTCGCCTTCCTTCACAGAGTGACTATTTATTTATTTATTATTTATTTTATTTATTAATTATATTTATATACCGCCCTTTTCCCGAAGGACTCAGGGCGGTTTACAGGGCTTTAAAAGACATGCAATATAAAAATTAAAAAAGAATTAAATCAGAGCAATTAGCCCAACATAACTGTTTAAAACCCCTCAGTCTAGGCCGGCTAGTGCGAAGAGCCAAGTCTTCAACTCCTTCCGAAAGGAGCGGAGGTCAGGAGTTGTGTGCAGGCCCAATGGGAGCTGATTCCACCAGGTAGGAGCTCCTACACAGAAAGCCCTTCCCCTGGGCACCGCCCGGTGACATTCTAAGGCCGACGGCACCCGGAGAAGGCCTAGCTTGGTACGCTGGGAAAATGCCATGGACCTTGTGGAAATCAGCCAATAGTTTAGGACATTTTTTGTTATATTCGCTTTTAATAAAATGGTAAAATATGGTCTACCTACCAAGCTCAGAATTAGACAAGGTGACGTCCTATGGCAGTGAAAGTTGGACATTAACAAAACAAGATAGCAGCAGTATTTTGACTTTAGGTTTGGAGAAGGTTTGGAGAATGTCCAAGAGAACAAAGAATCATTGAACAAATCAGTGTAAAGTTCTCACTTGAAGCAGAAGTGACCTGGCTCAAATTATCATGTTTCAGACATGTTGGGCAATGACAGTTGCCTTAAGAAGCACATACAGTGGAACCTTGATTCACAAACACTTCAGTTCACAACCAATTCAGTTCACAACCAAAAAATCAGCTCAATGTTTGACTTGGTTCACAACCCGAGGATGATGAAATCTCAAGAGAGAAATACCGGAAGGAGGACGTCCTTCCATTGCAGAGGCGGCCTCCCACCAAACAGCAACCTCTCTCTTGCTCAGAATCGAGTTGTTTGTGGTTTTCTCAGAGTTTGTATTAAAGGATTTTACTGGTACATTGTGCATTCTGTGGCATATTTAATTATCTCTGTGCTTCAAAATCTTTAAAAAGCAATACAGTTCATAGGGATCTGGAACGGATCAATCGTATTTCTATATAACCCAATGGGGAAATTTGTTTTGGTTCACAACCAACTCGGTTCACAACCAAAGTTATGGAACCAATTGTAGTCGTGAACCGAGGTTCCACTGTAATATTGAAAGGTGGAAAGAAAGAGCAAAGGAGGATCAGCAGTGAAGAGGATGAAGTCAATTATAAGGCACATTGTTGGGAGACCTGAAGGGCAGTGTTGGGGTCAGACCACTCTGGAGAAGGTCCATCTAGGTGGCATGAAGAATCAACACCAATTGATGGCTATTGGTGGTCAATCAAAACAAAGACTAGATACACTTCCTTAGATGTATCCATAATTGAGCAAATATTCACACACAGAGATACCAAGCTTCATATCAGCTTGGAAAGGAGCATCAGGTGAACTGTCACACTCAAACCTGAATGAAGTAATGAATCTAGGATCTAGGAGTCTAATGAACAATTATGTCAATATGAGCCAGCAGAGTGTGGCAGCCACCCAACAAGCAAATCCTAGTTGCATTAACTGAGGGATACAATCAAAGTCGCATGAAGTGTTAATACCGGTTTATAAAGCATCGGTAAGGCCACATTTGGAGTGGTGCATCCAATTTTGGTCGCCACGATATAAAAAAGATGTTGAGACCCTAGAAAGAGTGCAGGGAAGAGCAACCAGGATGATGAGGGAACTGGAGGCTCAAAGATACGATGAACAGTTGCAGGAACTGGGCCTGGCCGGTCTAGGGAAGAGAAGGACCAGGGGAGACAGGAGAGCATCTTCCAATATTTGGGGGGCTGCCACAAAGAAGAGTGGGTCATCCTATTCTTCAAAGCACCTGAAGGCAGGACAAGAAGAGATAAATGGAAACTAATCAAGGAAAGAAGCAACTGAGAACTAAGAGAAATTTCCTGACAGTGAGAACAATTAATCAGTAGGTGATTAATTGTGGATGCTCCATCCTAGAGATTTTTAAGAAGTGATTGGACAAGCATTCATCTGAAATGGTATAGGGTTTCCTCTTGAGCAGGGGGGTGGACTAGAATACCTCCAAGGCCTGTTCCAACTCTGATAGTCTATTATCAATTGTGCAGGTGACACAAAATCTAGAACACAAAACTTTAGAAAAGAAAGAGAAGGTTCAAGAAGATTGAGGAAGGCTTGTATAATGAACTGAAACAAATTGGATGATATTTAACAGAAAGAAATGTAAACCACCTGGACAGAGTTCAGAGGACAACTACTCGTATCAAGGTCAGTGGGGCAGAATGCCGAGTCCTTTCAGGGCTATCTAAAGGAACCGGGGAGAAAACATGGCAGTCGTGACGAGAGCATCTTCAGCTCCCTGGCCTGTTGTTGTATAGGGGAGGATGTGGACATGTCTTCCCAGAGGACAGGAGCAGAACCCAAAGGGCGAGGTTACAGAGAAATAGAGCCAGGTTAGAGATGAGGAGCTACTTCCTAACGCTGGAATCACTTGCCTCTTGAGGTGGGACATTCCTGTCCAAACAGCAGCTGGATAGTCATTTGTCCAAAATACTTTAGCAGAATCTGCAAAAGGGAGAGGTTGAACTAGATCAATGATGGCAGATCTATGACATGTGTCAAGGCTACACACCTGAACATTTTGGGGGGGCACACTAGTGTCCTACCTTCCATCAAAGTGGCATATAACAGCTTGGCGCACAGCAGCACTTTCAAAGTGGCCAGGGGAAGCTCTATCTCAGGGTCAAGACTGACTCGAACATTCACCTATATTCCACTTTGCTCGCAGCTTGACAAAGAGTGAGGGTGGCGGTGGATTGGAATGCAAGGGTGGGGGAGTGGCCTCCAAGCATGAGACATTGCTCCCCCTTTCAAGGACACCCGGGGCAGAGGTCACAACGTGAGCGTCTGGTTCCCCAAACAACAGAAGGGATTGGTGGGCGTAATGGACTGTGGGTGGCCCATGGCAAAAGGAGAAATGAATTATGCATGCCGTTAGACGGGAAGCACAGAGGGGGTTTCGCTTCTTCTGTGCCAATATACATTTATTCAATAAAGTTTATACTCTTGGAAAAATAATGGAGTTTCTTTTTCTGGGAATGCCAACTGGACAGTTGACATTAGGCCTCCTTTACTCCCTTGGTGACCAAAAGTCTTTTCTTGCAACCCTGCGGTCTTTTTCTCCACTCTCGGGACACCATTGTTGAGGGGTCTCCAATGTAGGCAACTTTTAAGAGTTGTGGACTTCCTGAATTCTGGGAATTGAAGTCCACAAGTCTTAAAGTTGCCAACACTGGAGAGCCCTGCTATGGATGGAGTAAAAGAGGAGAGTCACACATAGGCAATGAATTCAACAGCAACAACTACCATGTTGACTGGTTTAACTGTTGCAGAGCCCAGTGATTGGTGGGGGTCTCTAAAGAACCAGAGGGGTAGATGTGGCATTGCAAAGGAAAGCCAACCCCTTTCCAACTCACCTCCTTCATCTTGCCTTCCTCCTCCCTCAGCAAATGCTGCTGCTTCTCACCATCTGTTGCAATCTGCAAATTGTGCTTGATGTTGGAAGGTTGTGTGATCCCAGCCACTTCTGTAGTTGATGAAGAGTAGAACCTGCCCAAGACCATGGAGGGAAAGCCTCTGCCCCGAGTCTCCTTCCACTTTGATGTGTCCACCTGTCCTTCAGTACCAGGGCCTGTTGGGCTTTGCTCCTGCTTGCATCCTTCTGGGGCCATTAAGGGCCCAGTTTCAGATTTCCTGGCCTTCCTGGAACCTCTCCCATAAACAGCTCTGGAACCCTTAAGATGGTTCCCCTGGAGTTCTTGACTTTCCAAATGCCGTCTGGGAGGACCCAGAGTGAGCTCATGGGCAGCCTCAGGTCTTTCCCAGGGGGTCTGCCAAAGAGCCAGTCTCTGCTCCCCACCCTTAGGGCTCCATCAGCCCCTTCCTGGAGAAGAGGGGTGGCCATGGTGGGGTCCCTCCTGATTTCAGGTCTGTGGGGGCATCCAGGTGGGAGCCCTCCTTCTGAAGGGGGCCGTCCCCAGCACTGATCCCCTTATCAACCTCTCTGGCCAAGCTGGCCTTCTGGTCTAACTTCCACATTTTCCTCCGACAGAAGACTGGAAATAACAGATCTGAAGCAGCTCTAATTTTTCATCTGGGTTTTCCAGGGCTTTGAACAGCAAGCAACTTAGTCACCCAGAAACCTGGGGAGTGAGTTAAGGGGGTGGTGGTTTGTCTTGTCGAGAGGAAAATGCGGCAATTAATCTGTCGGCACCCAACACCTTCATCCTCTGCAATTAAATCAAAGGTTCCTAAAATGGACTCATCCTGCAGCAGCTTCTCCTTATAGGCCTGGTACAATAATATCTTCTCCTGAGAGCACATGTAGTGAACCCGCGAAGCCCATTACCCCAAATTAAATGAATAGCTTTGGAAAGTGGAGCAAAGCTATGGAAAAGCTATCAGTGGCTGCTTGCCATGATGGCTCTGTCTCACTCCAGGAGTTGCTTCTATTTATGGCCTCTGAAGGCTTCTGGAGCCTGATTGAACTGACTGGTGAATGGAGCTGTGAAGTCTTTTGAGATGGTGGTTTTCTTAAAGATGCTTCATTACCCAATTCAGCACTGATGATGTTACCTAGCTGGGTCATAAAACGTCTGCAAGAAAACCACCAAGCTCGGAGAGCACCAAAGACCCCTCATTTCAGCCCTGAACTCCAAATATTCTCACCTATTGGTCCATTCAAGGAGAGAGAGAAGCTCTGGGCTTCATTAGTTATATATGCTGGGAGCTCTCCGTGGTCCTGCAAAAAGCAGCTGCTTCATTGGAAACTACCATCTCCTGCTTGTGGGTCCAACTCTTCCTCTTGGGAAGAGTCTCAGAAGGTTGAGGTTAGACTGCGGTTGAGAAGGTTCTTGATCCCAGACACATCCCTACACCCAGCTGGCTCCAAAGTTGCTTTCTCCAAGGGAATCTTAATGTCAGCCAGGTACTGACAATTATCCCCCTGTTGCATTACCCTCCCTGCTTCCCCTAGTTACTGAAATGGCCCCTGGCAGAAAGCGATGGGGATGACCTGGTCTGCAGCCTTGCAATAGATATCTGAGTGTCAGGGTGCGGGGTCAAGGCAGGAGTTCTGCTTCATTTTGTTTTTTTCAACAAGACACAGTCATTTTTAAAAATATATATATTTTACAGTTTTTATATATATATTTTACAGTAAATCCAAATTACAAAGGATGATAACATCAGTATGCCTGGTCCCAGGGAAAGAGTTTCAAACGATCTTACAACCACTTCAAGCTGATACTAACTGAACTAATTCAATTCAATCCAAATACTTCCAGTTCCAAAGTTAGTACAGGTAGAAACAGTTGTGCACGAGTCTTAAATAAAGAGGGGAAAGATTAGAAGACTCTGCCTCCAAAACAATATTAAAATCAGCCTCCTGAGGCAGCTGAACTTACACACTTTTCCTGTGCAAATCATACACTTAAAAAACAAGAAGAGAAAAACAACTGGAAAGCTGAATTTCTAACACATGCACTCACACACTTTGGTAACACAATTCAAAAACGGGGATTAAAAACATTTGAGGATTGTCCCCTTTGAGGAGAGTCTGCAGACCCACACGGCCCCTCCCAATCAATGGCATTCACAGTCGGTCATGTTTTCAGTTAACTGGATAGTTACATGATTTTCCTGGCCAATGAGTTTCAAGTCTGATAAGGTGCAATTTACAGATTATGATGTCACAGTGCAATTTAGCAATCAAGAACTTCATTCTCAGATAAAACCTTTGACCTATGCAAAAAATCCATGGCAGAAGACAGCCACTGCCAACAAGATGATGGCGTTGATGTTGACCACACGCCTCCACAAGGGCTCTTCTGTTGTGTCTGTCAACTTGTGCTGCAGGGCCTCCTCCTCTTCCTTGCTCAGCTTGGGGCCCTTCTGTTCCAAGCCGCAGAACCAGTTGTAGGCTTTCTTGCAACAGTTGGTCTCTTTCTTTTGGGCTGAAGAACAACATGGCCGGTTGTTAGATATAGCAGCCAACAAACTGACCCTTTCATGCCCAGAACAGCCTCCTAAGGTGCCACCATCCTATTCTCATACATGTTGTTTATAGGCCCCAATGTACCATAGAGATGAAAGGATCCCTTTATCAAATTGACTGACCGTTATTATTCATTTTGTTTCACGTTGAAACACATAACACTGCCAAGAAGAGACTGGAAAGAATCTCAAAGGACCACAAGGAGGTAGGCAGGAAGGCAAAAGAGTTTGGAGCAGAGTAGGATTTTCATCCATGGCTCCAACTGAAGGACATAGCCTGAAGATGGAATGGAGGAATTGAGGAGTGAAACTGCTGGCTCAGAGATGGAGTCCTCGGGAAAACTTTGTATTTCTGGACCACAGTCTGTGCCATCTATAGGTGAGGCTTCTGCAAGCAGGAGGTGGGTTGTACCTCACAAAGACTGGCAGGACATCTTAGGTCATGCAGCAAACTTTAAATTAAATCTGGAGTAGGAGGCAACTCAGAAAGCAGTCAACGTTTCTGTCCAAAGGTAGACATCCTGAGATCAAGAGAGGAAGTGGAAAGAGGAAGGGGCGCCCAAAATGCATCAGGCGATGCAGGAGGCAAAGCTAAGAAGGCCAGTGCTGAGAGTCAGGTGCTGCTTGTGCATCAGTGCTTGGAGAATGGAGAACCAACAAGTCTTAGACCGTGAAGTCTTAGCACAGGGAGGAAAGGTGACATTACTGGTATCTCTAAAAGGTTGTGGAATGGATCACATGATTGGAATATAAAATTAGAAAGGTATTTGTTGACAAGAAAAAAGCCCAACAAGAGGAGCGGGGAAAGGTGTCGTATTATACAGTATGTGAAGAATTTCAACAGAATTAAAGAGGTTCAGGACATCAAGTGTGAACATCTTGCTGGAAACGTCTGAGTAAAAATGAAGGAAAAAAGCAAAACAAAAAGATGGCCCAGGTGTGGGCTTTAGAGGCGATCAACCAAGCAGGAGGTGTGGCTGAAATCTTTGCCGATCGGGTCCTTGAATCCAGGAAAAACATTGAGGTGCCAAGGGGGGCTCAACCACATGAGCATCAACTGGGAATCAACCAGTGAGCAAGGAGGAGGTTCTATGGCAGGGGTGTCAAACTCAATTTCATTGAGGGCCACATCAGGGTTGTGTTTGACCTCGTGGCCAGGGATGGACATGGCCAGCTTGACATCACTCGTGTCAGGGGCACCTGTGGTGGCCCAAGTGCTCTGCCAGCAAAAACGGGCTCCAAATTTCCATTTTGGGCTGGAACGGCCTCCTGGAACCCTCTGCCAGAAAAAATGAAGCTCCGTTTTCATTGCCAGAGGGTTGCAGGAAGCCGTTCCAGCCAAAAATGGAAATTTGGAGCCCCTTTTCACCGGTAGAGGTACCAAGGGCCAGTCCTTTGCTGTTTCCAGGGCAGCCCCGCAGGCCAGATCCAGCCCATGGGCCTTGAGTTTGACTCCCCTGTTTTATGGGAAGAGCCTTGTAGAGGACTTCATCATCCAATGACTGGAGTAGAGAACTAGCCACCTTGGGCTTCATGCTTATTAACAAGGAAGAAACGCTTGAGTGGGAAGGAGAGAATGGCAAGAGCAAAGGACCATTGTCTTCCTGGAATTCACCCTGCAGGCAAGCAGAACCAAAGGTTGTCTGGCTTCTCTTCTACACTTCAGGGGATCTGACTTCAGCAGCTGAAGGGAAGAAGTAGGAAGGGCTCTAAAAGAATCTAGAGGGTGGGGAGATTCTCAGAAAGGAGATTATTCAGAGAACCGTCAGAGAACGAGGAACAGTTATACCCATGATTTGAAAATGATTGACACAGCCTAAAATGATTGACATTTCCCTTACATGCAACCATATCACTGTGATATTTCAAAGTCTTTCTCATAATGGTCATTAATAATCCCAGGATGCTCTTTCTATGTGAGTGCATTCTATATGAATGATATAATGATTACTATTATATTACATTATTATCTTTTAAAAGTATCTGTATGTGTGATTTGTCCTTTAAAGTCAATTTTGACTCTTGGCAAACACCTGGAGAAGTCCACAGAGTTTTCTTGGCAAAATTTCAGGTGGTTTGCCATTGCCTCTTTCCTAGGGTCGACTGAAAGTGACTGGCCCAAGGTCACTGCTGGCTTCGCGCCCAAGGCAGAACTACAAGTCTCCCCCTTCCTAGTGTCAACCCTGAAGCTGATCTGGCCAGAGCCATCTTGGAGCTTCAGTGCTGCCACACTGGAGCTGAGGAATAGGGAGGGGGGATTAGAGATAGTAGTCAAAACAAAATACTTTCTCTTGGGAACCAAGGACATTCTCTCACCTGGCCAGAGGAAGGAGGAGTGATGTCATCAGACCAGCGGATGCTACCTTGATTGGGCCATGTGACTGATGGTTTGGGGTTGAGGAAAAAACTTTTAATTAGGTGAAAACTAAGGGGCCCCTCAGAGTTGGTTTTCACCAGATACCTGCCAATACAATATTTTCAATAAAGCTATTCTTTGAGAAATCCACTTGCTTCAGCGTTTTTGCTTGCAATGGATCTATTACTTGGAACCCTGACATTTAGCCTAATGCTTTAACCAGTACACAAAACTGGCTCAAAATGTATCATTATTACCATATAACAATATAATACTATATTATTTATAAGATTTCTATCCCATCTTTTCCCCCTGAACTCAAAGAAGCCCCCTCCTCATTTGCTGCTACTTTATTCACAACAGGTGGGGGGGGAACAAGGCATTTTAATGCCATCCACTCAAACTCTCCATGATTCCCCTGCAAAATCTGGATTCTGCTACTTTTCTCCATTTATAGTTTTTTAAAATGACTAAATTTATTTTCAAATTTGAGAGGGGGATTTTAAGGTGCAAAAATAGCACTTTCAGGCACACTCTGAACATCTGCTGCAAAATCCTTAACTAATATGGAGATAAAAGCATATTTGAACTATTCAGACTTCTTGAGGGCCCTCAAAATTCCTCCTGGCATTTTATTTTTATTTTTATTTTTATTTTTATTTTTATTTTTATTTATTTATTTATTATTTTATTTTATTTTGCACCCCAACCTGAGTTTGATTTTCCCAAAAGTGATCACCCTCCAATGAGCTAGGATGCCTGTGAGCATCTTGGCCAACGTTCTTCCTTCTGATATCTAGGCCAGATGGGTTAGGAGCAGCCAGGCCTCTCCTAGACTTGAAATAATGTTTCACGGGAAAAGGGACCTCACCTGGCTCTTCCTCATAGTCCTCCACGCCTTGGACCATCTCCCCTGCGTCCAGATCGATGCGTTGCTCTTTACTGTTGCGCAAAGTCCAGCAGAGGCGATAAAGCTGCTCAGGAAACAAAATCAGCAACAAGGAAGCAGCTGAAATGACCTTGAATGAGGGACGAGGCCCAGCCTTGGTTCAAAAGGGACGACTGGAGGGGCCCCGGTACTCCCACTCGCTCTGTACCAGAGTCTCTGGCAGAACAACACAAGGTGTTATGCAGCTGGTCATGCAGTGTTGACCTTCCCAACAAGACAGAACTGGGGAGATGCACCCGCAGGAAGCCTCCTCTCTAAGGTGGCTTCAAAGTGGTTTCCGCCCACCTGGCCGGCTTTCACTTCTGCTGAACTTGAGGTGTGGCTGCCTCAGATCTGAGAACCCCAGAGGTGAAGGGAAGGAGAATGGCTGCTCCTTTTATTCTCCATCTTGGGCATCCATGAGAGGCTTGGTTGGGCGGAGACTTGGCCAGCGTGTGTACGTTGTTACCCACAGATATTTCTTTACGTGTGGCCAAAATCTCAGTGAGGGCAAGGAAGGGAGAAGTGAGGGGAGGGGGGTCAGGAAGAGGAGGGGCATTGCTTACATGGACATCATCGATCGGCTTGGTCAGGAAGGAGACAATCAAAATGATGGTGATAGAGACAACGAAAAGGATGATAGCAAAATAGAGGTAGTGCACTTTGCAGATGATTGCGGGGCATTCACTGGGCACAGCGCAGCTGCCGGTTCCATAGGCAAATTCTGCAAACATTCGAGACAGCCCGATTACCAGGCCCACCATCAGACCCCAGAAGGCGCCCTGCAAAAGACAACAAAATGCAATTAGGAAAATCTCCCTCTTCTTCCTCGCGTCCTGTGGTCCTATTCCTCACAACTGGGTGATCACAATTGTACATATTGTGATAGATGTAGGAGCCATGGTGGTGCAGCGAGTAGAGTGCTGTATGTATTATGTAGCTGCCTGCAATTCGGCAGATCAAATCCCACTGGGCTCAAGGTTGACTCAGACTTCCCTCCTTCCAAGGTGCGTAAAATGAGGACCCAGATTGTTGGGGGCAAGAGGCTGACTCTGTAAACCCTTTAGAGAAGGTTGAAAGCCCCGATAAGTGGAATATAAATCAAATGCTATTGCTATTGCTAGACACTGTAGGTACAGAATGGTTGCAATGGACCTTAGAGGTCAACTAGGCTGAGATGCACCTGCTTGCACACAGCACTTGATTAATTCCCGGGGCTCTTTGCGCTGGCCGGTGTGGCCCCCAGGAGACTTTCTGGGGTAAGCAGAAGCCCTGATAGGTGTGCTCCTCAGAGGGTAAAGTGGGAGACTGGCCAGGTGATCGGAAGGACGGAGATGGCAGGTGGCATCAGATCGACTCTGGAGAACTCTGGAAATCCTTCAGGAAACCAGGAGCCGGGCAGCCGTTTTGCTGTTTGAAAGCACACCAGGAAGGAAAAGATCTCCCCGCTCCGGTGCTCCGTCCTGCCGGGGAGTCTGGCTTAGCACCAGACTGATTGCTCCTGCACGCTCGGTTAAGAAATGGACCCGGCCAATTGATTGCATCTTTTCAGCCAAATAAATCTGGCTGAAACAAAAATAACTGCACCGGCCCAACGCAGGCATTAATCAGATAAGAAGTCTCGTGGCAGGTAAGCAAAGTTCTTAAATCAAACTTAAGATGAACGCCTGCATCCGCCAACAGAAAGATCGCCGCCTGGGAGATCACCTCCTTCCCTGCCACTTGTTACTCCTATCGTGCCACAGAGACCACACCCTTTCCATGTCCTGGGCGCAAACACCCCTCCTCTTGTTAGGGGAGGGGTATGCAGAGCTTCTATGGGCTAGAAGACCCTCCAGCCCTGAAGGTGACAGGGGGCCTCCAGCTTCGTTTTGGCTCCCTCCAGCTGGAGAGGCAGAGAAAGAAGGGGCCCCCGCCTAGCAGGGTTTGGCCAGGGCCTGACCCCGCTTCCGGCCAAGGGCCAGCTGCTCACCTGCTCATTGACTCTCTTGCAGAAGATGGCCAGGAAGAAGACAGCGGCAATGGGTGGGCCCAAGTAGCTGGTGATGGATTGGATGTAGTCAAAAAGCTGCCCACTCTGCGCAGACTGGATCACGGGCACCCAAGCGATGCTGATGCCAATCAGGCCCAAGATGAACAGCCTGGGAGGGGAGAAGGCAGGCAAGGGCATCGGGTGACGCCAGCCCAGGCAGTGAACCACAAAGCTGCCCAAAACAACCTTGGCAGCAGGATCCAAGTCCTACTCGTCCACATTGGTTTCAGGGGCGGCTGCTATATTTACGTTTATTTGTAGCTGCATGACTACAAAGATGCGCTTTGCGTGTTTCTATGTTTTTGTTTCTTTTTTCAGCTTTTTCCTTCTATGAATATCACGTGTTCCTTTTCTTTCTTTTTTTGTCTTTACAAAAGCAGAAAGAGTGTGACTGTGACAGTGCAGATGAACTCCTGCCCATTTTGCATCTGCATTGCACAGAGAAAATAGCAGGGGGTGGGGAGGCAATTTTACTTTTCTGACCACCCCTGCAGACCCCGCTCCCCTTGTTTAAAGCGGCAACTAACCCTAAATTTCAATCAATAGCCAGGTCAACTGAGTCACTGGGCGGGTTGTCCCTCCTGTCAATCATCTCCTTTGGGAAGAGGAGATAGCAAAGTCGCCCCGCCCTCTTGCTGACTCTGCAAGGTGCACCTTCAATTAAGCCAGGTACCCCCAGGGGGCGCTGTGGAACTGCCTGTGCCAGGGAGCTCCCTGGTCCAGGAGTTTTCGTAGAATTTAGGTAGGAGGCTGTGCAGAACAATGGGTGGAGTGGCCCTCAACCTGCAATTCCCAGATGAAGAGGGTACGCAGAGGCATGGCCCCCAGGGCTCCACAGTCAGGCTGTTTGGCCCCCAATGACTTACTCTGGCCAGTATTTCCATTTCCAAAGCCTGGAGGCTGGTTGGAGACCCATGAAAGGGAAGCAGTCTTCTCTGCACTGCAGCCGTCTGGGTAGGTGACCCCACAGGTTTCCCAAAGGCCAGAAGGGTACCAGAAGCGTTTGGCCGCCCTGATCTGGAGCTCCAGCTGACCTTTCTTGCAATTTCCCCTCTGAGGAGCCTTCCCTGCTGCTGCTGCTGCTGCCACCAAGCATTTACCTGCCGACAATCATGAGCTCCTTCTCCTTGGCGGTGGAGCGTATTTTGGTGTAGATGTCCATGGTGAAGAGGGTGCTGGCACTGTTAAAGATGGAAGTGAGGGAGCTCATCAGCGAGGCCAGCATCACAGACAGCATCAGGCCTCGCAGCCCTGAAAAAAAAAGCAAGGGGCATGTGAAAGAGGCAAAGGGTTGGTGTGAGCGACTCCGGTTGAGGGTTACCGCAAACACTGGCTCATTGCACATCCACATGGGCGACAACTCAACCATCTGGCCTAGCAACTGAATGCACAGCTGGGAAAAGGCTGTGGGATCAAGGTGTTCACTCTTCATGCCAGAAGCATCACTTTCTTCATGCACTAAAGCAAGGGTATCAAACCCGATTTCACTGAGGGCTGCATCAGGGTTGTGTTTGACCTGGGGGGGGGGGCGTAGCCAGCTCGGCATCACTCATGTCAGGGGGGCCTGTGGCAGTCCAAGTGCTCTGCCAGCAAAAACAGCGAAAACTGAGCTCAGGAGTACATGGCCCTCCCAAGCTCCGTTTTCTCTGGCAGAGGGTTGCAGGAGGCCATCCCAGCCGGAAACAGAGATTGGGAGCCCATTTTTCCTGGCGGAGGCACTGCGGACTGGTCCTTCACTGTTTCCAGGGGCCAGATCTAAGCACCTTGAGTTGCCTTGAGTTTGACACCCCTGCACTAATGTGACCTTTTAATGCTTAATAAAAAAAGCCACTATGCATCATAATCACTTTAGGGTCAATCTGCCATCCACACATGGGTCCCCTTTTTATGGCCGAAATGCACAGCCTTTGGGACACACCATCCTCGGCACAGAGCTTAGCCAGCATAGCAGTCCAAGGCACAACAACCCAGCCTCCTGGCCTCCTCTCACCATTTGGCATGAGCTCCACCACCATTGTTGGATAGGCAATGTTTGTACAGCCAACCTCTGTCCCACAAGTCTTCTTGCACACCGAGGGAACGACGCACGCCACTTTATCTGCGGGGGAAATAAAGGAAAGCATGGGCCCCGTGAGTGGGTGACCAAGCTGGCCTCCCTCTGCCCTCTGCCTCCCGGGTGGACCAGCTCTCACCTCGGTACAGAATGCGGCTGATCATGCCGGGCATCACCATCAGGAACATGGGCAGCAACTTCAAGTAGCCGCACATGATACAGCCAGCCTTGACATGGGACATGTTTTTCCCCGAGAGGCATCGCTGGACTATGACCTGCCCAAGAGAGGAGCCAATGAACAATCATCCAGACAGAACCCAGAACGTGGGCTGGAAGGGACCTTGGAGATCTTCTAGTCCACCCTCTGCCCACACAGGAGAGCCGACATCCTTCCATACAAATGGCTGTCCAGACATTGGGACAGGGCCATCCTCCCAAACAGAAATGACCTCTGCTCTGTGCCAGGATGTTTCCCTAAGGGTTGGATCTGGGGGGAAAGGTTATTCTTTAGCAGGGTCCTCCAGATTCAGGCATCACTTGGAGGTGGTGGGCCAAGGGTGCTTTGCTTCCAGGAATTATGGGGAGATCTTGTGGTTCTACAGGCCCACCTCCGCAGTCCCACTGGGCATATCCACTGGCGGGTGCAGCTTTTTGCCTAAGACGTTGAGGCTAGGTTCACATAACACCCTGGGCCACAAACCAATCAAGTAGAGTTTCAACTTCTGGTTGTACCAATTAGTTCACGGTTCAGTGTATCCTGAAAGCCAGCTTCATTCTATAAGTTCAGTTAACTTATTCAACATCATGCAATCAACTGTAGTTTGGGAGCAGACTCTCGGAATGTCTGGATTGTTTATCTGTTTAATGAATTAATTTAAATGCCAGCCAGACTAAGAGTTGGCACTGGTGATGCCCTCCCAGATGGCATCCAAAGACCGGAACCATAATCAGCCTTTCTCCGCCCAGCACAAGGCCACTCTTGGCTTTAAAAGCCACCTTGGGAGGTGGAGCTACGGCCGTGATCTGGGCCCATGAGTTCAGGTCTTAATGTCCTAGTTCCTAAAACCACAGCGTTGCCTCTTTAGGTCTCCAAGCACAGGATCGGGATGATCCCACAGAGAAGGCCTGTGTGAGGGAGACATCCAAAATACCTGGTCAGTGCACCAATACCACAATGCCAGAATGCTCAAGCCAAAGATGAGGCCTGGCCAAGGGAGGTCGCCGTCCACTGGATCCCGGAAAATGTGGAAGGCATCTGGACGGGGAGTGTAGCACTTTTCGGGGATGGTCACGTTATCGTAGGAGATGTTGGATGGGATTGCTTTCATATACTTCTCCAGCAGGCCCTCATATCCTCCAACTTCTTTAAAAGCTGCAGAAGGCCAGGACAAGGAAGTTGGTGAGTTCTCCTCTCCCGCAAACCCATGTGGTTAGACACACATCCACCCAGGGAACTGTGGCAGAGGCAGAATGGAAGATGCATCCTGGTACCTGACCAGTTCTGGCCACAGCGGGGTCCGGTCATTTGGGAGCTTCAGCCTCTGATCCTTATGGTGCAGGAGGAAACTTGGTTTGTGTATTCAGCTGAATATGCATGGTTGTGTTTGTGCAACATGCTCACTCTGAGATTAAGTGAACCATTTTCTCAGTTCACACAGTGCACGGAGCCAAACCCTGAGCCCACAGGCTGGGTTCGCACAGCATGTTAACCATCACATTTTTTAAAAAATCAGTCTTTATTGTTTACTTACTAGATTTACAAAAACAAAGGGGAAATAAACAAGAAAAAAATAGGTGCCATTTTTAGAACTGCTGCAAAATTAACATTAAGAATCAAGATTTTTTTATTTCAGCAAAGCAGCCAAAGGGCAGCACCACTCATGGTCAGGGATTCTGACCTTAGGCCAGCACATCATAGGTGACTTTAGCTGGCACAAGCCAGACCACACAAAGACACCGGCAATCACCACCAAGACCACATGGCTAAGACATGCTGGAAAAAACAGAATTCCCAACCAAACCACCTGAATCCCAGAAGCAAAGAGGCACCTGAACCCGACTCAGTTGTCAACGTGCCCGGCCTCGAGAAGTGGAGATTGAGGGTCTTCAGACCAAGGGGGTACCCCCACCTGTCTCAAATGCTTTAGCAGGTCCTACATGGAGCAAGGGGCTGGACTAGATGACCCCCAAGGTCTTCTCTAACTTATGATTCTATGATTCATGCACCTCCTGTCTAGGCAGACCTGGGCTCCATCCGGCCTTCTTGGAAGCAACTCCCAGGTCTCACCTGAATTCCAGCCGTGGCGCACCTGGGGGCAAGGCACTTTCAGTGCTGGATTTGAACTCGGGCTTACCAAAGGCAGTCAGGATGATGGATCCCACCAACATGATGCAGGTCTGCAGCGTGTCTGTGTAGATCACGGCGGCAAGTCCTCCTGCCAGGCACAGCGAGGGAAGCCAAAGGTTGTAGGGGAGGGAGGCGGGCCAGGGCCAAGCCCACCTCCTAAAGAAAATCCTGGGCTTCTCCATTAGGATACCTCCTCATGCAGGGAAATGGGCAAAGGGCTGACGGGGAGGCTTCCCAGGCGCCAAGGGGCCTAAAGGGTTGGGGGGCTGAGCTTGACATCAGGGCTGGGAGGCTCCCCCCGCAAACAAGACTCACCTGTGATGGTGTAAAGGGCTGTGATAGTCAGCAGGATGATGATGGCCACATAAATATTCAGTCCCATAGCAATTTGGATAAATATGGCTCCAGAAAATATATCTGCCTGTGGTGCAAGGGAAGAATTGGCCCGTTAAGCCAGAGCCCCAGCGAGACCCCATGAGAGCGGCAGCAGTGCTTGGAGGGGCCTTTCCACCCACCCCACCTGGAAGGGCTGGGCTGCCCAAGGATGTGGCTTTTGTGTGGGCCTGGAGGCTGGTTACAGGGGTGTCCCAGAGGGGCAAGTGGGGAGGAGTGGGGCAGGAGAGGCTGGGGCAGCTGGCCCTGGATCAGCCACCAGCCTCTGCTCCCTGGAAGTGGAGGGGGCAATGGCCAACAATAATCTCAGAGCCCAGCTAGCCCAGCCCCTGTCAAAGAGTTCAGTCTTCTGGATTTCAGTAGTCAGCATTAAATAGGGGTGCAGGGAGAGCAAATCCTCCAGACCCCAAAAGTTCCCTGGAGCCTTGTGCCTTCCTCCTCCTGAGGGCAGCCTGCTCCTGCAAGGGACTACGAGTGCCCCCTCCTCCCTTTTCTGTGCAGCCAAGTGGGGTGGGGGCACCCACAGATGGGCCCCCCCCAGGAGGCTGGTCTCAGCCCTGGCCTTCCTCTGCCTTTCCATCTGACTCATCCAGTGCCAAAGAGGTAATTACAGGTGTGGAATGAAAGGTGTGGCTTCTTGAAAGCGCTGCTTATGGGAACAGCAGCGTCTCCACATTCTGGCAGCACCTGCGCCTCCTTCATGGCCTCATGCAACCCGCTGTGGTGGGTCTGGCCCAGATCTCCTGCCGAGGGACGGGGTCTCCCCCTCGGAACTGGCTGTGCTACTGTAATTGGCAGAAAGATGGTGGGGCTCTAACAGAGTCTGCCCCCTAACGGAGCGCGGCACGCTTTGTGCCTGCCCATCCCTACCCCTTGAGGGGACAGCCCGCAGCCAAAGGATTCCAGCACGGCTCTCTTCGGAGCCAGCCATTCGCCCTTCCAGGCAGAACTGTCTGCATCCCTCCCACTCCCATCAGGTCCCCTGCTTTTGGGGGGGGGGGGTTGCCCTTCCCATCCCATTACAGTTTAATCAGTAACCCTGATAGAGATCATTTATTGCCAGCAAGCAAGAGAAGTCAGGGGCCTTGGATTAATGGGCACAATTAACTCCTGCCCCTTGTTTACCAGGGCAAAGAGTAGCATCACAGGAGATCTGCAAGGGCCTGGAGAGAGCGGGCGGG
>JANHFR010003718.1:22929-33591 GCA_032468015.1 Mimophis mahfalensis
AGTAACAGAATTTTGCAGGTCTGAATGTGCTTCTTCTTCCCCTCTCTTACCTTCATGAGAAATAGGGAGGATCTTGTCCAAGACATTTTGTCAAGGTTACAATTCTGCCCTAGACTCAGACTCTGCCCTTTAGCTAACTGTTGTTTTGGTAGTGGCTCTTCCACCTGTCCCTCAAGGAAATTCTGTGTTCTCGTTACAGTTCCACATAGATGAATTAATAGTTTGACTTGATATAAAAAGCCTCTTAAGTTTTCTTTGCTAATAATAATTGATAATTTGATTGATATTTATTGTCTCAAGAACTTAACTGTTCAAAAACAGCCCAGTCAATAACAGTGTTGGCAGTTGGCATCTAATGATACTTATAAGTGAAAGAAGTTATTCACTGAATCACAAGCAAGTGTATTCTAATTGGTAGGATTTTGTCATATGCTCCAATAACCTGAGGAGAATGTTTAATGATAAGACTCTAAAATGTACTTCAAACTAAAGAGAACTCTTTGATTTTTTTTTTTTAAATAAATCTCTTTAGCTGAGCAGTAATCAGGTTTTCCAATGACAAAATTTCAGAATACACCGCTGCAGGCATCCCTCAGTTGAAAATCGCCTGCCTCTGTATGTCATTTATGCCAATCTTGAACTCCAGGCCTTTAAAACCTGGTGTGGCTAAAGAAAGCTCTTTTGGGAGGCACCACAATTAATCAGTGGCAATCATATTTTGTTTTGATGTAGTAATTGCTGCCAGACTATCATGGCTTAGATTTGTTGGTAAGCTGCCTGGCATGAACAGAATGCCAGAGGAAGATTACATCATCCTAAATTATACTACTTGTCTAGATTTGCCAAGTATAAATTGTATTATTAGTGACATGGTTACTTAGGGATTTTTACCTTCTGTGTTTTACAGAGCACTCAGTTATTTTCTTCCTTTTCTTCCCTCCCTGCCCATTGTACTACAGCTTGTAAATCAATGTAGGTATAGCTTAGTTATCCCCAACTAAGTACCCTCCAGATTACAGCTAAAACTCCCAATAAACATGGATGGAGGTAGTTGGTTGTAGCAGGACAATCCAGTTAATTAATACAAATGTAGCTGCTTACTTTTTCAATTTGTCATCTTTTGACATTACTGAGCATGAGGTAGGAGCAGAATGCAGGAAAATAAGTCCTTCAGTCCTCTAGATTTTCTCCCCACTCTCAAATTTGAATGCTCCTAAGAAAGACAGTGACTGGGGAAAGGAGATACACATCAGCCACACTGATTCCCTCTTTCCATATTTTCATTGTCCACTTGGAAATTTCTGTGGTACACAACACAACTATGAGGAGGGGGAAGAATTCTATATTACACACTCCTCTTCCATCACTTCTTCAGACATATTTGGAGAGGGGGGACGCTAACTCTTTTTAAAAATTGATATTTGGGTAGATGGACAGTACCTGTAGATTCTTTGGCATGGGCTCCATGTTTTTCTACAGTGTGTCCACAGACCATGCTGCATTGATGAGAGATAAAAGGTTATTGCACATACTGTAGTTAAAGGACCATGAAATAATATCATGGCCCTCTCAGATTGTCCCTCTCAGACCACAATCCAGTCTAGATGAGACCAAAAAAGTAATAATCATTTATCTGCAGAGCACATGTCACTCAATAAAACAAGCCATGATATTCTCTGTTCCATGGTACTCCACATATTTAATTGGAAATTAATAGGTGCTACCCAACAAGATGGTTCCTTTAGTGTAGAGAAATTGTACCATTTACTCCAACCTTCATTCAGAGCTGCTGAACTGCTATTTCAAAACTGCTGATTAGCCAACACTTACTCAGCCAACGTGATTGTTAGTCTACATGTCTAGCAAATCATCTTCTTGCAATGCATTTAGTGATACATTTGCCAAGGTTTTTTTTCTCTTTGCTTTGTCAGTGAACAAGTAATGGCTTTTGAGAAGGCATGGTATGATAGCTTGAGCTTTTTTGTGTCACCTTTATGCTTCAAGAAAAATTTACGGGATATATATATATAGCCCTCCAAAGGCAAAATGATCTAAATCCCAGAATTAAAAAAAGATTCATGCTTGATTTAATCATAGGAAAATAGTGGTGATGGATCTATGGAAATTTAAATTTCTAATTTTTTTCTATTCTAGTTTTATTTCAGACTATGTATACAGAGATTGTTATGGAATTACAGTATTCATTGTTTAAGTCTAGCTTCTATTAATTATATTGTACTGAATGTAAATTATATAGGATATCATGGTATCTTGTAATATGTGATAATCGCATATGAGATAGAACAGAGCAAAGCAAAAAAATACTACTTATTTGTGCATTCTAGAAGCAAAAAGGAGCTAACCATCTGCCTGTGACATCTATTTTATGGCTATTATTTTTCTCTACTCCATGAGGAATAAAATTGAACTGAGTCTTGGGTTCTTAGTAACTCATAAAACAAAATGCAACAAAGGCCACAGCAGATTGTCAAACATTTAATACCAGGTTCACCTCATTGCTGTAATATGGCTTGTATCAAGCTGTACAACAAAACAATAATTCACAATACTGCTTACACAGTACTGCAGCCATGATTAAACCAATCAATAAGTCAGTGATTATCATCCATTTCTCTTTTCATCAAACAAGACACTTTTCTAAGCAGATTGGTCTTACAAACTGTGCTGAATTGTGCTTGGCAGTTTTTAAAACTTTGCTGGGTTTTCTCCCCCACTCTCCTTTCAAGAAAAAGACACCGCTTTTCTATTTTATCTTCAGGGTTATTAAGGCTGAAGTCTGAATCTTTGTTGACATTGTTTTGAGCATTTTCATTGTTGGAGGTACTGGAGGGTGACTTTGCTAGCGGTAGTGTTCTCCTTCTACGTTTTTCCATCTCTCTGAAACTTGACTGCCAACAATCAAAAAATAAAAAAAATCCCCATAGGACAAATTCCCTCATGCTCTTTTCTCTTGGAGTTTAATTGAAGTTGGGAAAAACAAGCCAGCTGCAAACAACTGGATATGTTATTGTAAAAAGCAGTACAGAATGTTTACACAAGGTCTTGGAAATCTAGCAGTTAAATAAGTGCAAGAACAGCATGCCACCATGGAGAATTTCACTGACATCTCATTTCCATTAAAAGAAAGTTCAAAAGCAAATTGTGTTTCACCAAAGTAAGAACATACCTACCTTTTTTTTCTTCCTGCAGCCATTCACTCTAATTTTTCCTCCTCTCTTCTTCCATATCCAATTTCCCTCTCAGATCTACTTTTGATCTTACCAAAATGACCCACATTCCCACACCCCTTATATCATTTGCTTTTAGATTTTATTCCTTTCTCATGTACAGTACACCTATAAATAGACCTGTACTTAACTATGTGTTCCATAGACTTTTCCCTAACCTAACAAATGTAGTCCTCAACTTATGACCACAATTGAGCCCAAAATATCTGAAGTTAAGTGAGACATTTGTTAAGTGAGTTTTGTGCCCCATTTTATGATCTTTCTTGCCATAGTTGTTAAGTGAATCACTGGAGTTGATCAGTTAGTAACACGGTTGTTAAGTGAATCTGGCTTCCCTATTGATTTTGCTTGTCAAAAGGTTGTAAAAATTGATCACATGACCTTAGGGCACAGCAACAAGTCATAAGTATGAACCAATTGCTAAGCATCTGAATTTTGAATCACATGATCATGGGGCTGCTACAAAGATTGTAAGTGTGAAGAATAGCCACGTATCACATTTTACAGTGCCACTCTGAATGGTCACTAAATGAACTGTTGTAAGTTGAGGACTACTTTAGTCACTACTTTTCTGCATTATTTGTTTTCCTCAGATCATGTGTTCAGAATGTTGCATCAATTTTCCCCCAAGCTCTTTAATTATTTTCCCTGTTCTCCCATTATCACCTTCACTGGAACATTGAAGTAAGTACATCATGTAGTTATTAGTCTACTGTAGATTCAATTACATGGCTAAGACAGGGGACCAGTTTTCTGGAAATAAGAAATAGGAGTGCACAATATTTTTTGGTTCATCATCCACTCAAACTCAAATGAGTTGTTCCAATTTTCATATCCATATACTAATCTGGATAATCTCTGTTAGGGCACTGCTTGAATGTTCTGATAATTAAATCGCCTTTCTCAAGATTTTTCCCCCAAAGTTTATCATTGCCTTCCTTTGTAGAATTAATCTATTTACTTTTCTGGGGGTGTGATGGCTCAGCAATTAAAGATGCTGAGCTTGTCAGTTTGACAACTGATAGTCCAGGTTCAAAACCTGAACAGTTCATGATGTGGTTGAGCTCCCATTACCTGGCCCAGCTCCTGCCCACCTAGCACTTTGAAAGCATGTTAACACAAGTAGATAAATTAGTACCATTTTGGTGGGAAGGCAACAGTCTTACATTTGTCTTAGCATATAGTCATGCTGGCCATGAACACTGAAAGGATCTTCAGAAAATGCTGGTTCCCTCAGCTAAGAAATGGAGATGAGAACCAACCCCGAAAGAAACCTTTATCTTTACCTTGTTTCCATTACTTTTTCAAGTGCAATGTCTATCTTATTTATCCCTGATGTCCAGTAAACCAAACTATTTGCTATCTTCACCTCTTTTCTATCTGAGAAGGTCAATTTGGGCTGTATATTTTATACATACAGTATTTATGTTAGGTTCAGAAGATGGAATCAGGTAAGGTTACTCTGCAATAGACTTTGGGAGAAATAATTGGTGGTTGAAAAAAAGATGCTATATCATTTTCCAGGTAGATTTCAATGGATTTCTTTCTTTTTCTTTCTTCTTGGAATGCAGAAGTTGAGATTTTCAAACTTATAAAAAAATTGCCTTGTCATAAAACTTTTATCTGTCTCTGCCAGCCAGATGGCTGGATTTACACACAGATCAATGAACATATTATCAATCTTATGATGTTCCTAACTACTTTCATTTTCAAAAGCTGATATATGTGCACTCCATAATGTTATTATTCCACATATCGTTTCCCAGATTATCAGCTCTTAGAAATATAAGTATGAATTGACAGCATAGAGTTTATAGAATATAAGATAGCCTTCAGTTGAAAGAGATTTAATCTCTGCCCTAAACTTCTATCTTTTTAGAATAAAAGCTCAGTGCCTTACTTTCAAAACTCAGCCGTTTTTGATGGCTGCGAAATACAAGCTTTCTAAAACTTATATAATATGAAGAAAGAATTATTCCAGACATGGCTGCTAAAATCCTGCTTCTAGCTGTATGTTACCACACTATAAATACCTCCACATTCCCTAAGAAATTTATACTGTAATTTAGAAACACAGATTTTCAGGGAAAGTAAATCTAGTTGTTAGATGCTAGTTACTTCATGTCCATGTTATTGATTTCCAAATTAGACCCTGAGCAGGTTAAATTCTAGTCTAATACAAGTAATCCTCAACTTACAACAGTTTGTTTAATGAACAGTCAACATTACAATGGCACTGAAAAAAGTGACTTAGGACCGTTTTTCCCACTTACAACTGTTGCAGTATCCCCATGGTCATGTGATCAAAATTCAGACACTTGGCAACAGACTCATAAAGTTTGTAGTGTCCTGGGGTCATGTGATCATCTTTTGTGACCTCCAGACAAGCAAAGTCACCATAGAAACCAGATATATTTAACAACCGTGCCACTAATTTAACAACTGCAGTGATTCACTTAACAACTGTGGCAAGAAAGGTCATAAAATGGGGAAAACATATTTAAATGTCTTTCTTAGCAACATAAATGTTGGTCATAAGTCACGGACTATCTGTATTAATAAATGTGTCATTTTATTAAGTAAATAAAGGTTGAGAGTAAAATGTTTGTATATCCTCCACCTATTTAATATCTCAGTGTGCGTAACTAAGAAAGATGATTTTAACAGAGATATGCAAGATTTGTTACCAAACATACGTTCAGTGAGGGGTGAAATGAGGAGAGAAACGTATCATATGTTCAACCACAAAGACAAAATAGCCTTTCTGTGGAAGTGACTTCTGGTATGGCCTACCTGGTAAAGGCTGTCACATTCTTTTTTGTGTATTTGATCAAGTTGTATGCTGCTTCAGTTATTCTGGAAACACTGTAACTTATTACTAAAATGAGAAAGAGAAAGGGGGAAAGAAAAAGAGAGAAAGGGAAAAAGAGAAAGAATGTATCAGCAGTATGTGGAAAGCTCCAGCTTCCTTTCCTGAATATTATCTGCAAATACTTTCAAAGGGAATTGATTGATTTTTTTTAAAAAAAATGCCATTTATTTATCTTTGACTTTGTGGCTAACCAGCTAGTATAGAAAACCACTGAAATTAGTTTCAGCCCAAATTAGGGGAAACTCTGTAAGTTTTTATAGATGGTCCTTAAAACCAGCATGATAAATTATAGTATAAGCCCCATGATTTGATGAAAATGTAAAGAACTGGATATATATGGTGTTCTTGTAAATCTGTTCATCCCTTTGGACTGATTTATTTTTTAAAAAATAGAACAAATCAGAATATTAGACCACTATATCATATCTTAAATTGGCATTACTACATTTTTCAGAAAATCCAAGATGGGACTAGACTCTGTCTCCTGATTTCTAGTGGGATGCTTTATCCAGAGGGAAAAAAGGTGGAGGGAGGAGTATTAAGTATGCTCTCTGCTTTTAATAATAAAGGTGGGATAGTGAATGAATGAATGAATGAACCCAAATGACGCTTTGAAACATAAATTTTCTTATTAATTGCAGCCAGACAAAAAAAATTCAAGGATGAAACGTTGTTGAAAACAGAAAAGGAGTTAAATATTTCCAGAAGGTGGCAAATATCCTTAAAAATCTCATTAATGCACAGCTGAGGGCCCCTCCAAAAAGATATCAATAACAAAGAAGATATTATTTTACTTCATCTGTTTTAAATTTATTTATTAAGTAGAGCAAAATTAGAATAATTGTCTACTCCCCAGTTCCAGAATTAGATAATCCAATTCAATAATATCTACATAAGTACACACAGAGAGAGAGAAAACACTGTATGAAGTAAAAAATAATAATTATTAGATGTCTTGTACATAAGAATTAAGCAGTAAAAATGATGAAGAGTTGCATTTTAGGGTGGAAAAAAAGGACTTGGAAGACTGTTGTTTTTTAAAAAGCTGCTATTTATCATTCATTCTTACAGCCTTTCTATACACTTGACCACACATTAAAGATAATACCAGTTTCCTCCTTGTAAGAGGGAGAGGTGATGATTGCAGACCGTGTTCATTCATTCTTTAGACAATACGGCTGTAAATCCAATACTAACTATAATTGGAGCTGAAAGCTTCATAACCGTTAAAGAGCAGCCCTTCTATGCCAAGCTTGTTAGGAGAAAAAGACTTCCAAAAATCTGATTTCAAGCAGCAGAAGAGCAGGGAGAAAGTTTTTTTTTCCCCTGATGTGAAATGCCCATTGAATGTTGAATATCTCTTGGAAATACAGATGCTGAGGAGGGTTTGGAGAGGAGGGGCAGAGAGAAATCAGTCCAGGGTCATTTTTACAAGTGCCATTGAAATCTGTACTTCCTACTCTTCAAACTGTAATCAAACATGCACATTCTACATTTAACAGAGTTTCCAGAAGAAGCATGAATAGTGAAGGCCACTGGTTGTTATCTCTGTGCTATTTAGCTGGAAATCTGTTGTCCAGATACACAATAGAATTAGGAAATTCCTCCCCTAATCCCAACAACACAGTAGAGTAAAACTGTACCACGCTGTCAATGCAAGTAAACAAGCCTGTGTGTATTTGTGGTTTGTCCTTGAGCAATGGCTTTAACCACATGTGAATATTACAGGTCAACCAGTAATCAGCAGCTCTCCATATGAAGATGATATTATCACAAAAGTCAAGGTCAAATCTATCTTAGAATCGCTAAAGGGATGTGGGAAAGGTCCTTGTTATGCGGAATTCACTTTAGGATTGCGATATATCAGAGAAGCATTTGTACAAGGGGAATCCTTTCTTGCTATATGGTTAGTCAGTCTTAATTTTTCAACACTGGAATGCAGGAAGAAACAGCCCATCTGACATCCATATGGTACTTGTCACTCACATGAGAACACATCCAATAACCAAGCACCGCTCCTGTCCCTTGTCTTCCAAATAGTCTTAAGTACTTTATTTTGATTGGCGCTTTTTAGCCAATGGCAAAGACAAAGTAATTGAAACAGACAGGCAAAACAAAATTCTTGGGGAGAGGAAATTAGAAAAATCAGTGACAAGATACTGGATTCAACTGAAATAAATTCACATAAATGAGGACATTTCCAGTGGTGATAACATTTCTGAACATGATCACTTCAAACTCCCTCATGAATAGCCAACAGTACCGGACAAACAAACAAAAACCCTGCACACGCACACACACACACGCATAAAATCATTGAAAATCAATTGAGATGCTGGTGAAAACTGGTCTCTTGTTACATTTAATTCCTATGTCCAGAAATCCTGGCTATTGAGTGAGTTCAGTCCTGTAATCCTTTAGCTGCCATACGAGCTGGCAACAATTTATCATGTCATCTGTTGTCTGGATGCAAATCACCATCCATTCTTACTTTAGTTTCAAAGAATATTCACTGAGAAGACAAGCTGGCTGTGTACACTATTGGATATACAGTAGTTACCCTGGCCCATTAGGCAAAACAATAAAAATATTGTCACTGTAGGATGATGACCTTCTTAGAGACATAAAACCACATCTTTATAACATGTTTGTTGGGCTCACTCATAGCTTCCTGTGGTTTTTCTACACCAAGACATTCCTTAATTTTGATAGCTTTATGAAACAGTTTTTCTGTTACCTTCAGATGATTAAGGAATGCTTGAGACCCATTTCTGGACTCTGTACTATAACCATGTTATTCTTCTTGTTGTTCTGATTGATGTTGTATGTAAATGAGACAAAAATCCTATATTTTCATTCACCTTTCAATTAAAGTATGAACTATGAAACAGAGCTGTCTTTATTGGTCTTGTGTATGCTCTGATTTTATCAGAGGAACATTTTGCGAATGTCCTAATAGGAATATAAGTAAATTTGGGAAGATTTTATTTTGATAAGATTGCATCAGAGGACATTAGATACTCCTGGATGATCATTAGTCAAACATTCATTTCTTATAGCATTGAAATGATCACACATGCAACAAAAGCCATGTATCTGGAATATAGCATTATTGTGTGCCAAACGGACATTTTATTTTAGGTAATATATTAATAATACAGGTCGTCCTCAGCTTACCACCATTTGCTTAATGGCCATTCAAAGTTACAATGGCACTGAGAAAAGTAACTTATGACCATTTTTCCACACTTACAATCATTGCAGCATCCCTATGGTCACCTGATCAAAATTCAGATGCTTGGCAACTGGTATGCATTTATGACAACCCCCAGTATCCTGGGATCATGTAATCACCTTCTCACAAGCAAACCCAATAGGGAAGCCAGATTCACTTAACAACCATGTTACTAACTTAACAACTGTAGTAATTCACTTAACAACAGTGGCAAGAAAGGTCATCAACATGCCAGAGTTCACCTAACTACTGTCTTGCTTAGCAATGGAGATTTTGTGCTCAATTGTGGTTGTAAGTTGAAGAGCACCTGTATTTAAGATATATACACTATAAGTTCAGTGGGGCTGCTTTCAAGTTAGGTTAAGGATTTTACTCAAGAGTTTACTCGTATATCAGTGCTGCTGTATCAAGCCGGAATAAAGGTCAACCTCCACATTCCATTCCATATTCTCTTGCTGTTCAACATATTTTTAAATGACTTGGATTTGGAAAATATGATGATCAGATTTCCAGATTACACAAAGATAGGAAAGATGGCAAACATTTTAGAGAATCACATCAAGCATCAGCAGGATCTTGACAAATTGGAAAAATGGACAGAAACCACCAAAATAAATCATTGAAAAATTGCTGGCAATTGTTGCTGGAAACAGAAAGAAATGCAAATCCTTACATTTGGGAAGGAAAATTTTGAAGGCTGAATATAGGAAGGTGGGCACCAGTATGGGCAGAAGAGCCTAGTTGTCTCCATCAATCACAAGCTGAGCAGGAGTGGCAGTATGATTCAGCTGTGAAAAAGCAAATGCAATTCAAGGCTGCATCAATGCAAATGATGAAGTATAGCCTCAGGAAGTGGTGGAGTCATCAACTTTGGAGGTGTTTCAATAGGGTGATGGTCATCTGTCAAAAATGCTGTTGGGCTGAATTCCTGCCCTGGGAAGAGGGGTATTGGACAGAAGAGTCTTCAAGGTCCCTTCTACTACATTCTATGATTCTATAAAATATTCAGCATATTGCTAATTTTATTTTAGACAGAATTGAGAGTGTCTTATTGCCCTTCCCTACTTACTCCAAACATTTATTTATAAAGTTAACAGGAAGGACAATTGGAAGCACATGAAGGCAAAGCTAGCTGTTTTGATTCTGCACTCTGTACTCCCTTCTAAAATATTCTTATCTGTCTGTAACACAGTCTAGGTCAAAAGCATATCAGTTGTCTCAAAGTCTTTCCAGAATCTTTGAGACTCATATTCCTGCTATAACATACAAGGGTTTAAGCCAAGGGTCTTCAAACTTGGCAAGTTTAA
>JANHFR010003718.1:58155-70122 GCA_032468015.1 Mimophis mahfalensis
TCAGCGCGCAACTTGGGTGTCCTCCTGGATTCTCAGCTGTCCTTAGAAGACCATCTGGCAGCCGTGACCAGGGGGGCGTTTGCGCAAATTTGGCTTGTGCGCCAGTTGTGCCCTTACCTGGACTGTGATGCCCTATCCACAGTCACTCATGTCCTGGTCACCTCCCATCTCAACTACTGCAATGCCCTCTACATGGGGCTTCCCTTGGGGTGTATCCGGAGATTGCAGTTGGTGCAGAATGCGGCCGCGCAGGTGGTGATGGGGATATCGCATTACTCTCATGTCACGCCACTTCTGCGCGAGCTGCACTGGTTGCCAGTTGCTTTCTGGGTCCGCTTCATGGTCCTGGTTACCACCTATAAAGCCCTTTGTGGCAATGGCCCGGGGTACTTACGGGAGCACCTCCTGCTAGCATCATCGGCTCCCCACCGCCCGATTCGAGCGGTGTTGGCCTCCTCCGGGTGCCGTTGGCCAGGCAATATCAGACGGCGACACCCAGGGGGAGAGCCTTCTCTGTGGGGGCCCCCACCTTATGGAACCAACTTCCTCCCGAGCTGAGGACAGCCCCGGATCTCCACTCCTTCTGGCAAGAGTTGAAAACATACTTTTTCTGGATGGCCGGCCTGGGCTGAGGGAGGGTGAGTGGGAGTATTTTAATTTGAATTGTAACTGGGAATAAGGGATTTTAAGTATTTTAAATTTGTTTGTTGATCAGGCTTAAATTGGTTTAATCTATATTTTAAATTTTGTATGTTGTGTTTTTTATGGCCCTGTAAACCACCCTGAGTCCTTCAGGAGAAGGGCGGTATATAAATAAAATAAAATAAAATAATAAGAAATACCTACTTAGGGAAATGAAATGTCTGCAAGAAAACAAGAAAGCTCAGAGAGCAGTAAGTTCCTCTTCATTTCAACCCTGAGCTACAAATATTCTCCTTTATTGGTACTTGGGATTATGCATTACATGAAGCCACAGTTTGTTTTAAGCCTGATTTGCTTCAAAAGCTACTATAACTGGGTTCAGATACTGCATTAAGCTATTTCCTGTGCCACGATGCCTGGCTTTACACAAGATGCTGTAATAAATTAAACATACCAAATCATATCATTATTCATTAGCATGGTAGTTTACATTAGCATGAATAATGAACCCAACCAATGCCTTTTTCCAAAAGGTATGAGATTCATGACAGACATAACCACTTGTGGTGATCACATTTTTTCCTACACAGAAACATTAACCAATGTTAAGGCAAGCTTCTTCAACTAGATATTTTGCAGATATATATTGGGATTAAAAATCCTAAAATCCCCAGCCAACATGACTATGATTGAGATTCCAAACCCAAATGGAAGATAACAGGTTATTTTATATTATTTTATATTATTTTTACCTATTCTTCCCACAACCACCATCCTGTGAAGAGAGTTGGGATAAGGGAGAGTGACTGGCTCCAAGTCACCCAGCTGGTTTTCGTGGCTAAGGTAGAACTTGAACTCAACACGCTCTTGCATTCTAGCCTGGTTTCTTAACTGTTTAACCAAACTGGCTAAGGGAAATCTGTGCCAAAAAAAAAAAAGAAGTATACATTCATAGCAATGACTATTGTTATCTCCCAGTGAAAAGAATCCTTGTCCTTAGACTAACAGATGTAAACAGAGGTAAACATTGTGATGGTGTATGGCACTATCATCTTATTATATGAGACAAACAATGCAGAGCTGCCTTAGAAAACCATTTTGAACTTGTTTTAGAAAGGTATATTAGCAATAGCCCTTAGACATATATACCACTCCATAGTGTCTTATAGCCCTCTCTAAGCAGTTCCCAAGCAATCTGGATCCTCATTTTACTGACTGTGGAAGGATGAGAGGCCAAGCCAATCTTGAGCTCCTGGCTGTAATCAGTTACCTGCAATACTACATTCTAACCACTACACCACCACGGCTCTTCATGCTGGTAAATGTTGGTGAATGGCTCAATCCAAGTTTTAATATCATAGAATAGATAATAAGATTTAATGTTTTGAATTGTTCTGTACAATGATGGGAGGGGAAAAAGAAATAATTTTATGAGAAAAAATGTCATGGAACTTTTGGAAATTTATTTTGGGAACTGAGTAATAAAAAAAAAGCATATAAACTACACCAAATAGTTTATGTGATCCAAGCCGTGAGAAAGTTTACAATTTTCTAATGCATGTTTTGGGTATGTTGTGTTTCATCAGAGACCGTTATGGCTATGTAACTATTCTCTGTGAGGAATCAAAACTCTGATTCAAATTAACTTGCCAAATTAACTTGACATCTGAATCAATTTGGATAATTTCAGATGCTGCTTTGCACATGTAGAAAGATATTCCCTGAATATCTTTTCCAAATTGAAAACTGATACTAAGTCTCTTCCAAATATGAGAGCTGCATCAGCCTTTAAACTACCACTACGTCACTATCATACTATAAGAATGGCATAATTCTTGGAAAACCACTACATAGAAAATAAGTAGTCTAGAAGTATGCCCTCTGGAGCTCTGTGATGACTCTTGCCTTACAAAAATCTCTTACACTTTCTTATGTGTAACAGAACACTTTCTTATGTGACACCTATTCTTTGCAACACCGTACCACCCAAGGTTAAGTTGGCCAATTTCACTTGCTGAAGGTCTTTCAGAAAACCTGGCATGGGGATCAAAATAGTTGAACCTGTACTATAGGTTGCATGGTTTCCTTAATTTTTAATTTTTGTTAGTCTGCCTGAGTGGCATTTAGCAAGATATTTAGTAAGGTGGTTGAAGATGGATGTGTCAATTGAAATCAATAAGTTTTCTTCCTGAAGTCAAAGCGCAACTCTTCAGGTGTGAATCAAGCAGCAACTGTACCACTCTCTCTTCACAATCAGTGTTATTTTGGGTATTTTTTCCTCACTGCCAAAACAATCAAACAAGAATTATGAGGCAAGGCAGTGGCTACAGCACCACGTTTTCTACTTCTATACTGTCCAACTACATAGCCATCCCATTGCCCCTCTTAATTATCATTCCCTAACTTTAAGAAAAAGCAGGGAAATATTTGCATACTGGCCAATCCTGCTTCAGAAGTTCATGGATGGTGACCTCCACCCCACCCCCCTTTAACCACAGTTTGTTGAATAGCTCACATCAACTATGCTCATATAACACACAAAACCATAATCACATTTTTGGCTCAGCATGATGCCTAAACATAGCATCATAATTATGTTAACACTTTTTAGAGTCAAATGTTTTAAAAGAGAAAATGCAAATTTTAATCCCAGTTTCTTTATACTTCTATACTTCTGCTATTGGAACACAAGACAAGCAGTTATTTTAAAACAATAATCTCCTACTTTTTATTTCTATGAAAGCCAAAGCAATTTTGTTACTACTTCTCCAGGGTCAATTACTTTTGCCTATCCTGTGTTTCCATGTTGCAACATGTCGAAACATTTGTGGCACACAACAGCCAAGTAGACTTGACTATCCTTTAATACACAAAGGTGTTAACTTTCCTTGCAGGACTTATGCACTTTCCGAGTACTGTAATTGGTGACCAAAAACAAAACTGCTTTCAAATATGCCCTTCTTTAGAAGAAACTCCCTTTAAACTTCACACCATAAACAACCGCATATTGATTTATAGCAGTGTTTTTCAACCTTGTCCAGTTTAAGATATGTGGACCTCAACACCCAGAATTCCTTAGACAGTATGTCTAGCTGGGGGATTCTGGGAGTTGACATCCATGCTTCTTAAAGTTGCCAAGGATGAAAAGCACTGGTTTATAGTATGCTTCTGTATATTCTTGATTTGTGGAGTGACATTTAAAAGCTTCAAATGGGAGGATGTGGCACTCAAAATGTGTCTTGCGTCTCTGTGTGTTAACTATGTAACATTTGATCTCAGTGAGCCATTTAAGAATCTGAGTCCTTTTTCTGCAAAATAAAAATGTTGAACTTGGCTCACAGCACAAAGAACAGTGAAAACTTATATTTATAACACATTTTATAGGATGTACTCCCCTTAGAAGATAACACTTGTAACTTGGCATGATTAATGATAATTAATCACATGTATAGCACTTATTAATGTACCAAGTTGGTACATTCTCTATCTGTATCTTTGCCCACATATAACAGCATGCTAAAATTCCAAGGCTATTTTTACATGGGTAAAATAAACTACCCAAAGTCACCAGATGACATTTGAACTCTGAATTTGGAAGTCTGAACACCATCAATTTTACACTTTGCCCAGCTGGCCTATGTGACACAACTGAGGTAAATCAATTACAATTGACCAAACATGTCTCCTACTGTTTTATTCCTTTAAAACCAGGGAGAATTAGCAGATATGGTACAACACTGGTAGGTGCTGCAATGGCAATCCATATTTGACAATTTCTACGGCAACTAAGCACACATTTCTCTCTTTTTTGCTTACCTGTATCAATGTAAACAATTCTGAATATCCAGTATAATGGTCCTTACCAATGTGAAGACTTAGATTCGTAGAGAGTTATAAGCTGTAAACCATAAACCACAAACCTAATTGTACTTTAATCAATAAAACATGTTCAAAACATGGCTTTTTACAAGTGTTAACCCCAGTTTCAGTTAGAGCTAATGATAGAGAACATGATTTACCTGACGGAATCTACCAATTCAATCATTTAATATTTCCTGTTTGTTATATCACTGGAGCTGGGGGAAAAACTCATCTAAAACCATGGAAAACTTCAGTCAATGAACAGAGGCCAGAAGCGAGCAACAATTTGGCATCCAAGGTCCACATCTGGTTGTAAATCCTAGAAAATTTCAGATGTCTATGAGACCACAGGAAAAAGGTTATAATTTCCACCCTACTGTTTTCATGGGGCTATGATTTGGGATAGGTTTTTTTTTACACTAGTAGGTGTGATAAGTATTTCAGAAGCTTAACATGTCTTTCAGTGGGAAATAGCATAGCTGCAATTTCTGCTATTAACAAAAGTAACACCAAAAATTTAAAAGTGCCTTTGCTTTCTTTCTTAGACATCCTAAGTATAATTCCATATTTAACAATTTAAAATATGGAATTGTATCTTAAGGGATGGAACACTGTATCCAAGTTTTTTTTTTTTAAGTAATTATAAAGTCAACCGAAAATGCAGCAATACTGAAGTCTTAGATTTGGGTTTTGCCTACCTCTGTGTAGGGGCTAGGAATGCTGTGGCTGACGCACTCGGAAGCAGACTGACTTACATAACATCTCCCAGTCTTATGCAACAAGGTGGCACTGCAGATACTTCTCCAGAGCACCTCAAAGGAACACAAAAAAGATACAAACAAAATAAATAGAATTGTGCAAAAGTAAAATTCCAAAATCATTGATACTATCTCCCCATAATGTAGTCAGGATCAGAAAATACGTTTTCCAAATGGTATCAACCTTGCTGCTGGGAATCCTAAGTGTTCTGTGTATATCTTATATTTATATCTCAGTTAATTAAGCACTGTAAAACCCATAGGGGTTAAGGCATGATACATTGATGGCTGGTGCTTTTAACACATTTATTGGAGATTTGTAGCATGACTGTTAAATGAATGTTTAAGTGATCCTTTCTTTTTACCTTTTCATTTCCATTTTTTTCCATCAGACCTCTTTTAATATTGATACACAACCTTTAAAAAGAAATTATACACACCTCTCTCTTTTCTTGATGTTTGGCAAAAAAAAAAAAAACTTACACTCATTCACTTGCTGCTAATAAGTGTGCATAAGGCTGGAAACGTAAAGTAGATTTAGGGGCTGTTTTGACTGGTAAGATGTTAATAGCATATTCCACTGGGGAAATATAATGCGAGAGCGAGAGTGGTACAGTGATTAAGGTGTTGGATGAGGACAAGGAAGACTAGATTTAAGTTAGCTTAAGACATGGGTGCTTACTTGTCAGTGTCAGGCACTTTTCTAATAGGGCTGTTCTTCCAAGAGACAACTAGGAGAAAGGAGCACTGTGCATGTCTCCTAAATCTAAGGCAGGATATAAATCAAAGCAGCAAGCTGGCTGTCTTATTTATAGGAACCAAAGGGGGCCTCAGAGTGAAGCAGTGAGAGTGTGGTGGAATTCACCTTTCTCTTGAAGCAATTATGTCACACTTCCTTCCAGGAGCAATAGTTCTAACCTAAATTTTACTAAAAATGTATGTCTGTAAGAGCAACCTAGTAAAACATTAAGAGCCTTTGGGTGGATTTATAAAACTCAGGACTAACCCTTGGTTAGTTTGTGACTCCCCCTGCTGTGTGTGGATCCAGCCAAGTGTGGTTGAGCATATGTTGAGCAAAGCCAAACAACTGGAGCAATTCAGGAAACCATGGTTTAGCCAGTTACAGGTAAGCATGTTGTGAAACCACTTTAACTTGTGGATTCAGGCTCAAATTTTCATTCAACCAGTGGCTTTTGGTCAGCCTCAGGGTTGTCACTGTAAAGATAATAAGGATACTAATAATACAAAATAGAAGTATAAGCTGCTTCGGTGTTTTTTAAGGAATACTTGTACACTTTAAAAAAAAAAAAAGCAACTAAAACTTCATCATTGCAGCAGGCCGGAAGGAGATGTAGAGATGATATCCATGTCAGGAAATTCCAGACTTCTCTAATCCTGCTTCTCAAAGGCAGCCACAGAGTTGCAACAGAAAGAAAAGGCCCCAATTCTTCAAGTTTATCTAAAAAGAGCTCCTGCACCACAACAGAAGAAATTGTGTACTAAACTGTCTAGATGTCTGAGGCCATGAATTCACATGATTTCCAAAAAGATGAATCCACTACATCTGAAAAAGCAGGCATTTGTTAAAAGATCGCCTTCTCTCTTTTCCTAATACATCCTGTGGTTTTTAATCTTCTCTTTCCCCAGTTTTTCTCTCTTCCACCTCCCGCCATTTTCCTTTCATCTGCTGGCTTTGTTTCTAACGCCTAGATAAATGATTCCAAGTCTCGCCAGCCGCGTCTTCTCCTTACAGCAACCCTCCAAGACGTTATTCCTGACGATATCACACACACACACATATATATATATATGTACACACACACACCGCAATGTGCGTTTCCAAGACAGGCGAGGAAACCGAAGCGAGCAAGGGAAGGATCCCGTTCATATGACTGGGATCAACCGCTCCTTCGGCTCGCAACCGGTCCCTCTTGGAGTCTCCTCCCCGCCGCTTGGGGGGTCAGCCCATCTTCCTCCGCCAGCCAGCCAGCCCTCCCTCCCCTTTAGGGTCCATCTGTTGGGCTTTTCAGCAACCCTTCTCCTTTAGCGCCTGGCTCACGCGAGCCCCTCCCTCCCTGCCTTGCGAATCTTCCCCGGCCGTCACCTAGGAAACTAGCCGATACCGTGTAAATAGGCACCCTGAAAAAGCAATGCAGCCGGTAACAAAGAAGCAATAAAGGACCCGAGCTTCTCAAATGAGACTAGGAGAAAGAAAAGGAAGGGAGGGAAGATAAAAAAAAAAAACCCCACAACCCAGACTAGCTCAGTTTGTCCTCTCCACCCCTTTTGATGCGGATGCTTGGAAGAGAAGCCTCTCGCCGCCTTCTCGACAGAAATCGCAGCAATTTGAACCGAGAGACCAGATAATGCAGATGGAACGTAAACGCGGTTTGGGGGGATTCCGCCCCCCACCCCAGTGAAGAAAATCAACAGGCTCCGAGTGCAGTTTACAAGCGCCTGGATGTTAATGGATTTATCCAGATTACGTTTCGGTTCGGGACTGCCACATGTTCACAAAAGGGGTCGGTTTTCTTCCACTATAGCTCTGCCTACTGCCTGCCCGGGTTCCCTAAAGGACGATAAGCCATGCTTGTTGGCACTATGCATGTCTGCCAAAGGAAAAAAAAAAGCAGCTTTAGGGAAATATAGAAAGTGAATAATTCATCAAATTGAAACAGCGTGTCCCCTCCCCTTTCTAAAAAGAGTGGAGGGGGTGGTGGAAATGAAGATGAGAATACAAGAAACGCGTTTTGCACGAATGGCTTTCCATCCGGAGATCCATATTCCCGGAGTAGATTTAAACTGGAGAAAGGAATTGTATCTCAAAGAATACCGCGGGGGAGAAATGGCAACGAGGAAGGGAGGAGGAGTTTGATGTTAAAAAAAAAAAATACACCACACACACACACATGTCCTATGGTGAATTTTGCCCGCTGGAAATGAAATATTCCTTGACCGAGTGCCATCTTGCTAAAAATACTAGAATGTTGGCAGGGGAGGGGGACTTGGGGTCTGAATAATGGCAAATGCATAAATCTGCGCTCATCACACAATGAAACGGGAGGAGAGAGAAAAAGTACATGCCATTAATCTTGAATTCTTCAAAAAGAGAAAAAGAAAAAGAACCCCTCCCCAAACAGCCCACCGGCTTCTTAACGTTTCCGGGGGAATATATGTAATTCGCTCGACCCCCTTGGTATGTGCTTTGCAAGCAACGGAGCGAGAGATCTTTTTTCCCCGACATTTCCTACGGCTCCACTGTAGTGATTTAAACCCAAGGGATAGAAGCAGCAACTCAGCAAGGATTAAGCAGTTAAGCACATCTGCTCGCACTGGCATGGATGGGGTTGTGGGGAAATGAGACACTCTTGATAGGATCCGGCTGCTTCTTGCTCTTAAGACGAGCCCCCTCCCCCCTTTCTTTCGAAATCCACAATCTTGGAATTGTCATACAATACAAACCATCATGGCTCCGACAAGCAACACATAAAACGATTTAGATTTGAGCTCCGTCGAGTTGGAAGTCTTTTTCATTTACACGTGGATGCTATTTAGGCACACAAGGGAAACCGACATTCCTACGGTACTAGCTTCCTCATTTAAAAAAAAAAAAAAAGGTTTCGCATTCTCGGCAGTTTCCAAAAAAGATTGAAATCAGAACTAATCAGGCAGCGAAATTTAATTAGAGCTGTAGGCTCCTCACATCCCCCCCCCCCACTCCGTGTTGTTGGGGGAAGGGATTAAGCGTTCTACCGCCAAGGTAACAGCGGCAGCTGCTTTAAGCATTTTTCACATCTGGCCTACAGACCTCATAATTTTCAACTCACGATCTCCCTTAGCGAAACTCGATCTACGTGGTTTAAATACCTTCCAAATTGGGAGAATTGAACAATTGCAACCAATTAAAGGGGGGGGGAGGACCAGCCCTCCCCTATCTGTTGATTATTATTATTTTTTGGAAGAAGCTGGAGTGGGCAGGAGGAGGAATAGAGGGGGCGAGAAAATGAAATCACAAACGCATACAAGTCAAACCATTGTCTCTAACTTAACAGGGGTGGGGAGGGGGAGAGACTCAAGACAAGCAAACGGAGGCTACCAACCCTGCAAGTCAAAAATCTTCCCCCCTCCCCTTTATTATTATTTTTTTTACGGAGCATTTGGCAGGAGGCAGTAAACACCGTGTATCTTTCGATTTTTCTTTTTAGCAAGAAATCGGAGCACAAGTCTTAATGCCGCTAATTTATTTATGTTCTTCGGAGCATTAATTATCAGTCCAAGGCCGAATTCAAATTATTGCAATCGCAGCTCCATTGTTCGCTCCAATTGGAGGCCCCGCCCTCTCTTTTGTCTGGCGGCGCGTTGATTGGTGGACGGCGGGTGGGGGCTGCCGTCAGTGCTTGGGAAGCCCATTCATCTGTGCACTTGGGCGTTGGACTCCGCATCTTATTAGCGACCAGGGAGATTTCTCCATTTTCCCCTTGTCTACAGTACGGCTACAAATCTGGGATTTTTTTTTTATTACTTCTCTTTTTTTTGTACTAAACTTGGGCTTCTGATATTTTTGCTCGGCTATTTTCCTGCCTTTTTTATCTCCCTTTCTTCCTCTGCTGCTGTCTTTTTTTGACCTCTTCAGCTTTATTTAAAAAAAAAAAAAGGAGTGCATATATTTAAACACATTCGGCTCTCTTCTCTTTTTTCCCCCTCCTCCCCCACTGGTGTGTGAGTGTGTGCGTGCGCGCGCGCGCGTGTGTGTATATCGCTGCTCTTCGGGCTGCTGGTCGCCCAGCATTTTATACGAACGAACCTACTGTTCTTTGTTTGCCTTCTTTTGGATCTGCCGAGTTTCTTTGTTGAATAAACCAGCATGGGCGCCCAGTTCTCTAAGAACGCTGCAAAAGGCGAAACTATTGTTGCTGAAAAACCCGGAGAAGCGGTAGCTGCATCGCCTTCCAAGGCGAACGGACAGGTAAGAGGAGAGGCTAATGGATTGTTACTGGTTTCTGGGCTGAGTGCAATGTTTATTCTGCTTTCTTTTTCCGGGAGGGGGGGGCTGCAAATGGCTTTTCAACGGATCACAACTCTCTTTAAAAACCAATAGTGGCTGTTTATGGCACCGTGTTTATGTGGGATTTTATTTTTTTTGAACCGGTTGCATGTGTAATGCAGTGGTAAGGAGGGGAGGGGGACAATGCGAGATGCTTGCCTGTTGTATGGTGCCCTCTTCTTCCTAACTGGTCTCCGCAGGAAGGCTAATTTACCACCATTCCTTCTTTTTTTTTTTTGGCTTGTATATGCTTTGGTGGTCGGATTGAATGTGCTCTCCCGCGGTTTCCTGTACTTTAACAGGCTGTTCTCCCCATCCCCATCCCCGCCTTTGGCGCCTTAAGGGAGATCTAGTTGATGGTGATAGAACTGCCGGATATACCTGAAAGCAAAATTGAGATTAGGGGCGCTGGAGAGTTGTCCGCGTATATAGAGGAAGGGGCTGTCGTGCGTAAATTGTCCTTCTCCATCTTGCTTGGCTGGTTTTGCTCGTAGCTTACAGCTTGGGCTCTGGTGGCCTCTTCTAAATATTCCCTTTCGCTGTGGCCCGTTTAACGCAGATGCTCTTCTAAAAATTCGGCGACTTTTAGGATGAGAATGTAGGGAGGCGTTGCGTGTGTGAAACGTTAAATTGGCAGGCTTCCTGGGGAACTGGCCCGCGTGGGTCCTTCGCCGTGGCTTGAACCTGAGATAGCAGTGGGTCTTAACGAGGGTGTTGTAATCCGCCCTGTATCCAGGCGCTTTGTGTGCTCCTTCCAGTAGTGTGTCTAAGAGGTGTGGGACTCGTCCCACCCGTGCTGCCGGCCGGTGCCAGCTTGGCCCGCGATATGCCCCCTGTAGTTGCTCCAGAAAGACACCTTTGAGGCGCGTTCAAGCCCAGAGCCAGAGCGAGCAACAGATGTGGTCGGGTGCGTGGTTGGCAGCGCCTCTTTGCCTCGATTAAACCCAGGCGCAAAAAGGAGGGCTGCCCGTTTTCTGCTTTGGAACTGAGGAAGGCGACAGGAGAGAAAAGAAAGCGGGCTTGAGGAGAAGCGGACGGGGAGCTTTGTTCGCTCATTGGAGCCGGTTCTGGCCGAGCTCGCTCCTCCCTCAGCGTTGTTCCCTGGGCTGTCCCACCGTCGGCCTCGAGGAGTGCAAGACGGAGCCACAGTGCCCTCTAGAGGCCGACGCTCGCTTGGTAGCGGCTTGGATCTGTCGAGGGAGAAAGAGAAAAAGGCAGCGCGGAACGAGGGCTGGGCGACGTGTCTGGAGAATGATGACGCGGGCTTCTCGCCGCGTAGCGCCCCTTAAGAGAGGAGCTGGAGGAAAGGCGGGGGGCGTGGCTTGGCTCGTCTGTGGGTGGCGTGTTCTCTCTTTTCTTCGCCGCCTTTGGCGACACGTCACGCGCTTTTCCTCCCAAGAAAGCCGCGGGAAGGTCTGGGGCAACGTGCTGCCACAGACCACCAATTTGACTTGATCTTGCTCTGCCACTCTCTCAACAGCTTGTAATCCTTGGATGGTTTTTATTTGTTTTGTGTTGTTTTGTTCATTGGGTGCCTTCAAGTCAATCTTGAATCCTGGTGACGATAAGTCTTCTGCAGTTTTTATGGCTATTATTATTATTATTATTATTATTATTATTATTATTATTATTATTATTATTATTATTATTATTATTATTATT
>JANHFR010003718.1:70222-81028 GCA_032468015.1 Mimophis mahfalensis
ACATACACCTGCATTTGTATTGAAATATGTGTTTTCCGATGGTCTTAGGCGACCCCTGTGAAAGGGTCGTTTGACCCTCAAAGGGGTCGCGACCCACAGGTTGAGAACCACTGCACTAGACCAAAGTGAGGCTGCTGTGGAGAGGGCTTCAAGACCCGAGTTGCTCCACTTTTGCTTTGGAGAACCGTCACACAATGTTTTCCTCCCCTTGGTACCTTCTGGATTGGACTTCACCTCCCAGAATTCCCTTAGTGAGCTTCTTCCAGAACTTCTGGGAGATGAAGTCTCCAACTAGAGGCTGCCTTGCACTGCGTCTTGAGAGCATGCCCTCCAATAATACAGTCGTTTTCCTCTTCCAGGAGAATGGCCACGTGAAGGTGAACGGTGATGCTTCCCCAGCAGCTGCAGAGGCTGTCAAGGAGGAAGTCCAAGCAAACGGCAGTGCGCCAGCAGAGGAGTCGGTCAAAGAAGAGCAGAGCCCATCCGAGGCTGCCTCCGAAAAGGAGACCGCTGAAGCGGAGAGCACAGAGCCTGCCTCGCCTGTGGAAGGGGAGACCTCCTCCAAGACTGAGGAGGGAGCCACCCCGTCTTCCAGTAATGAGACCCCGAAAAAAAAAAAGAAGCGCTTTTCCTTCAAGAAGTCTTTTAAGCTAAGTGGCTTTTCTTTTAAAAAGAACAAAAAGGAGTCTGGGGAAGGAGCAGAGAACGATGCTGCCGCTGCTTCGGAGGGGGGAAAAGCTGACACGGCGGCGGCGGCCGACGCGGAGCCTGCGGGCAACGAGGAGGCCAAGGCGTCCCAGGAGGTGTCGCCCTCAGCCCCTGCAACTGGTAGCAGCACAGAGGACGCCAAAGAGGAGACCGGGGGTTCCCAGGAAGCTCAGTTGGAAGAGACTGCCCCAGAGAAGCCTGCAGGAGAAGAGGCCAAGGCTCCTGAAGAACAGAAGCCAGAGGAGAAACCAGAAGAGGCGCCAGCGGCTCAGGTCCCAAGTGCTACCACCGAAGCCACCTCATCTGAGCCAGAGGCAGCCAAAGCAGAGGAGGCAGTGGCAGCAGCGGCAGCTCCTTCACAGGAAGCTGCCTCTGAGTCTAGTCCAGAAGCTCCACCCACCGAGTCGGCAGAGTAAAACAAGTCAATGAAAAGAATGGCAATTTTGAGATGATTGAACTTTTCTTCCCCCCTGTTTGTTTGTTTGGAGTGGTGCCAGGTACTGGTTTTGGAGAACTTGTCTACAACCAGGGATTGATTTAAAAGATGTCTCTCTTTTCTCTCTCTTTCTTTCTTTCTTTCTTTCTCTCTCTCTCTCTCTCTTGCCTCTACCCACAGATCCCATCTAAAATCATTCTGTTACCACCATTCCAACTCGGTAGAGGAGAGACTTAAATGACTCCCTTTACCTTGTTCTTCCTTTTTTTACATCAGTATTAATGTTTATTGCATACTTCGCATCTTTATTCAAAATGTAAACTTTCTTTTCTTTTGTCAGTCTATGGACATGCCCATATATGAAGGAGATGGAGGAGTCAATAAGGGATAGCAAATGAAGTGATAGGGGTCACAATGGGGAATTAGTGGTGCAGATAATTTGCCAAGAAAATGTGCCACAGGAAATAAGGGGTTAGTCTTTTTTTAAAAAAAGAAAGTTATTACAATGTATTTTGTGAGGCAGATGTTCTATAAGGTTTACAACACTACAAGTCTTGATTAAGAAAGAAAAAAAATCCAATACTCAGATTTAAAAAAAAATCATAGTCTTAGGAAATTCATTTAAACCATAGGAACTTTCACTTATCTCATGTTAGCTGTACCAGTCAGTGATTAAGTAGAAATACAAGTTGTATAGGCTTTATTGTTTATTGCTGGTTTATGACCTTAATAAAGTGTAATTATGTATTACCAGCAGGGTGTTTTTAACTGTGACTATTGTATAAAAAACAAATCTTGATATCCAGAAGCACATTAAGTTTGCAACTTTTTGCCACCCTGCCCATATTTTTTTTTTTTTGTAAAATTGCAGTAATCTTGGACCTTTAAAAAAAAGCAAAAACCACACACTATTTTAAACTCAACCAAGCTGTGATAAGTGGAATGGTTACTGTTTATACTGTGGTATGTTTTTGATGACAGCAGACAATGCTTTCTTTTTCCAGTTTGTTTTTGAAAATAAAAAGAAAACAATTTCAGATGCAATGGTTTTTGTGTAGCATCATGTCTATCATGTTTTTTGTAAATACTGGAGAAGCTTTGACCAATTTGACTTAGAGATGGAATGTAACTTTGCTTACAAAATTGCTATTAAATTCCTGCTTAAGGTGTTCTAATTTTCTGTGAGCACACTAAAAGCGAAAAAATAAATGTGAATAAAATGTAGAATTTGGCTGTGTTTCTTTTTCTGGATACTCTTGGTAGCTTAGTTGATTACTTGTATTGTTTAAATTTGTATAAAAAAAGGCACTTGTTTGCCCCTTAACATTACTCTCAATTTCTGTAGTATAGATTGCATGGCCTCCTGGCCCTATTAAAACTTATATCTGTAGACAGAAGATCTTTAAGGCCTTCTAAATAGATGTGTGAATTGGATTTTAAACTGGCCATGCCAGTGTGGACACTTGATTGGCTAATACTGAGTTCTGGGGAGAAACTAAATTAAGAGACCAAATGTGTTCACAACATGTTTGCACCAGTTGACTTCAGCTAGAATGGGTATGTATGTAATCAAATCCTTAAGGATTGCCTTAGTATATTAGTTATTTCTTAGCTTGAGTTGACTTGACACTTTAGCTGTGGTTGTTTGGAATATCTTGGGGCTGAACCTGAGTTTTCCAACAGGGACACCAGAATTCAGGTGTCAAGACAGCAAAAGGTCCAATCTTACATGCAAGTTCTTAACCATTTTCAACATTACTTCAGTGCCTAACTTGAACACAACCTTTTCTGGAAGTTTGGGCTAGAGTAAAAAAAAAAAAGTGTTTGTTCTACCAAATGAATGAGCAATACTTTTTGTATATTACTCCCAACTATATACATTAACAAAAAATGCTATATTTGTCTATAAAAGTCACTTGGTGCTTGCCTTTTAACTGTTTAGACATTTGGGCTAATTTCCACCTTGCTGCTCAGGGCAAAACAGGCCTTAATAAAACAGTAGTAGGCTTTTGTAAAAACAAATAATGGAGTATTAATGTTATTGGAGGATGGAAATTGATTCAAAGAAGCATCGTTCCTAGGTTTATAGATGAAATTTAGTGTTGCATTTAACTTTCCTTCCCTGTGTTTTCAGCTGTAACTTGCTTTAGAAGCAATTACACTTATTTTATGAGCGAGTGGCACATTAGCACCTTGTTCCCTGAAAAACAAAATCTGGGCTGAATGAGGTTCAATGGATTCCATTCCGAATACATACTTTTACTCAGCTATCCATAATTATTTTTTTTTTTTTTGCTTGTATATATACTCTGGTCACCCTGGTATTTCTCTGTAGTGTTAGAAATGTATTGACTATTATGCTTTAAATGGCCATGGGATGAAATAAATGGATGTAAAATCTTCCATACCAGTGTCATTTTTGGACTCCATCTGTGAGACACTTTTCTAATCGTAATTCTTGATAAGTATTGATGTGGTTGTACACCTGATCTGTGACTTTTGGCCCATCATGTGTTTTTAAGTCATTAAAAAATAATAAAACTAGCTGTCATTTACATCTGCATACAGAGTTATTTAAATGGAATTATTATTTTTTATCCCTCCACCCAAGTTGTTTCAGCTGGGCCAAAAGTTGGGCACAGGCCAGTTTATGCATTGCAGATTGTGGGGTTGTGTCCTGAGGGATAGCCCAAGGAGTCGTCCTTTGCTCCAACTGTGTAGAGTAAGGCTGTCAAACTTGCGGGCCAGATGCGCCACGCACTGGCCATGCCCATGCCCAGTTTAGCGAAGGAAAAAGTCGCAATACATCATGTGACACCGCCATGATGCCACAAGTTTGACACCCAGGCTGTAAAGTAACATCTAGGATTGGATTTGTCTATGTAGAATATGTGGTCTTAAAGCCCTTAGAGCTGAATGCAAGTTGCAATGTTGTTTTTTTTAAATGGCTTATTGCTGTTGTGCCAAATTCTTAAAAAGTAACCCCAAATTCTACTAATTTGCTTTGCACATTTTTTTCTTGAAAGGGTATAGATTAAGTGCATACGTAATACAGAAAATAACTTATGCAAAGCCATGTCATGAATGCACTGCTTTATTTCCACCAATACATCTAGTTCTCCAGTATAAAGCAAAGATGTAAATCTAATACTCTACAGCTTTTAATTACACAATCGACACAGAAGTTGGATAATTTGTCTTGATATTGGAAATTGGTTTTAATTTTGCCAGCTGCCTAGTGGGACATCGAATGCTTTGGCCTTGGCCTTACCCAATATGGCCAGTGGTGAAAGATTGGGAGGACAGTCGGGATGCTAAGAAATGCCTTGCTGCCTTTTTATAGCTTGTCTAGATTATTCAGGAAAGTCTACTAATCTTAATTCCATTTTAAATTATAAGTCTGTTACTAGTACAACCATCCCCTTTTACTGATTTTCTATAAATTTAATGGACTAAAATGAAAATTTCTGCAGCTTCTAAAGAATGAAGCACTGGTTAATATTTTTAGATGGAGCAGACCAATAGCAGAGGCCTGTGCTGTAGGACTGGCACATATATGTATGCTTAAATGTATTGTAGATGAACAATTTATAGGACATTTTAACAAAATACAAGTGTGTTTTTTTTAATTATAACTTGAACACCATAACTTAAAACTATTTTCCTAACTTTTCTGGAATAAACATTTCAATAATATTAAGTATCAATAATAATATTACTGAAATGTTAAGACTAGATCTTAGCAACAATGCAGTCAAGGACTATATAAACACCACAAATCCAGTTTGTGAAGGTTTATTGCAAATCTCGTAACCATGAAGTAGACTTCTCTCAAAAGAAAACCATAAAGAGCTGGCTCTTTTTCCTGCCCCTGGGCAAGATGGCCGCATGTTTGGTGGGGGACATCAAAAGAAGTTAATTGAAGTGCTGGGGTTTTATTTTTACGTTTTTTTAAAAAATTGTGAGCTGTCCAGGCATGTGTTCTAAGATGGGGAGCCATGCAAACCTTTTAAATAAATGAGTTTAAGCAACATCAAAAAGCAACAATGATTTATTGTAAATCAGTGCTTCCCATTTTTTTCCCATTACCCATAACCACAAATCAGTCCTTTTTACCAATGTGGCTAAAACACTTCAAGTCAATTTAAAAGTCCCTGTTGTGATTGTGTATTGGATTTGTCTGTCATCACTCAAAGGTTTGGGAAGCAATGATTTAAGTTTATATACTACCTGACTCCCAACAACTCTGGGTAGTTGATAATTAGAATATACAGTGACTAAAGTCTGTGCCAGCCATGAGTGATTATGAGATTTTCCATGTATCCCTAAAAATTTAAAAATATCTGTACTGAGTATTACATGCAATATTTGGTAAACAGGATTTTGAAAGGGTTTCCAAGACTTTAAGCTATTGCAAATACTGCGTAGCAGACACTTGTTCGTTTTAGAAAATGTCCAAAATATATTAAAGGGAATGGTTTTAATAGTTGATTCAATATCCCAAAGGAGCTTTTTTCAACTGGACTTTCTGGTTTTTCTTTGAAGACGTTTCACTTCTCATCCAAGAAGCTTTTTCGGCTCTGACTGAATGGTGGGAACTGGAAGGATATATACTTCTTGCAGACAGCTGGTCATTTGCATTCTTTTAGTGAGTCGTTATGGTCACCTGGAGGTTTAACAGCATCATCAGGGACACCTGAGTGGTGCAAATGGGTGTGGAGCCATCTTGGAACTGTTGAAAGGAATGTGTTGTAGATTGGAGATAGATGATGTCATATCCTTCCCCCTCTGTTGAGAGAGGGCTGTTCAATTTTGACATAGATGGCCTATCTGACCCTTCTTTCAAACCAGCAAAATATGGACTTTGCTGTCTTCAAAATAGTGTCCTGTGTCTTTTAAATGCAAATGGACTGCTGAATCTGGTCCTGATGGTGTTTGTTCTCCTATGCTGTGCCATGTCATTATGTTGGTTATTTTCCCCCCAATGTATGTTTTGTTTCCCCAGCTATCTCCAATCTACAACAGTCCTTCCAACAGTTCCAAGAAGGCTCCACACCCATTTACACCCCTCAAGTGACCCAGATGACACAGGTAAACCTCTAGGTGTCCTTAACAACAACTTGCTAAAAGAGTGCAAATGACCAGCTGTCGTCAAGGTGTATATATCATTCCATTCCTCACCATCCAGTCAGAGTTGAAGAAGCATCTTGGATGAGAAGTGACATATCTTCAAAGAAAAAACAGAAAATCCAGTTGCCTCTTGAAAAAGCACCTTTGGGATCTGGATGACTAAGAATCTCCATAGACATTAATTTGAAATTGAAATACGGTGAAGAAATAAAGCATTTTGATAGTGTTTTTTTAAACTTTGTTTTCTGATGCATAGTGTTGCAAATAATTGTTTTTGAATAACTTTTTTCTGGAAAGTATGTAGAAGTATAACTCTAGTGATAGTTACTTTTGAATGACAAAATCATAACACTTGTGTATAATTGCAGAGGATAATGTAGACATAAATTGTCAGTAATCAATGTAACTGAAATAATATAACTAGTAAATATGAATTTGTTATCCACATGCCTCTCAGAATCCTTTAAGACAGGGTGTCAAACTGGGGCCCTCAGGCCATGCCAACTCTGGCTCCGCAAAGGCAAAAAATGTTGCAATATGTCATGTGATATCACATGATGTGATTGAGTTTGACACCCATGGTTTAAGAAGTTTGTATTTTATGTATCAACTCCATTTTAAGAATTAGCTTGCTGCCTATGCAGTGTGATCTCCATTTTTTAAAAAAAATATTTCTACCTCTTAAGCTAAAAAAGAAATCCAAGTCATTGTTGCTCAAAGAGAAGACGAATTAAAGAAAAGTAAAAGAAATGGATTCAATAGAAGTGGATTTTTAAAATGTCCTATCAGCACAAAAGCACCATATGGGTTTATAAATCTTAATCTTGATATACACTTTCAGAAATCCTTGGAAATATATGGGCTTCTGTTTTTATTGGATCAGAGCCAGGGGTCTGCTTTTCTTCCACCCAGACCTTTGCTGAACTATTCTTATTTGTTCTTACTTTTGGATACTACAGACTGTTATTCAGAAACTATGCTCATCAGTATTTGAGATCTTTGGCTGATACCTTGATGGCTCTGAAGTGCCTTTGTCTCACTGGCTGGAATGAACTGTACTTGCTTATTAGTAGTAGTACTGTTACTATCAACCTGGAATGATGAAGCTGCAGAGACAATAGCAGGAAAGCAAGAAAGAACAAATAGACTGAACATGACTGAACACAGGTGAGAATAAATTTGGAATCTCTTCTGTAGGAAAAAATCACAAAACAGCTGATTTGTCTATTGCTATTTTGTTGGTTCAACAACATTTGCATCTGATAGAGTTATTCTGAGGATGAAATGGTTATTATCTATTGCCTTTGGAAGAAGCAAAAGATCCTGTTGGGAGCTATAGTGACATACAGTGAAAAGTTATCAAAGCAGTCCCAGGGCAGGGAATAATGCAAGTCAAATAATGTGAAAATAGCATAATGTGAAAATAGTAAAAACAACCACCACCACCACCAGTTGGTTCCCCTTCTCCCAGTTAGTTAATGATGGCCTGAATTGCAAGAGTATTATTTAAGTAAGAACTGGTCCTGATCTTGTATTTTCCTCTCTTCCTTCCCATTCCTCGTCTCTGATGTCTTTGAGATGCTGTATCTGAAATTCTTCCTGTTTTAAAAAGAGAACTAGACATATGTCTAACCCTTTCTGCATTTCACTTCAATGGAACTGAAAAGTAGAATACAAGGATTCAGTCCTTTAATTTTGAGAGATTGATCCATAATTTAATGGTTGTAGACAATTGTATAAGCACAAGCATATCAGTCACTAATGGACTGATAATATCTTTATATACAAACACTTTAGTGACCCAACTTGGTCATTACAGTATATCTGACTAGAGGAATAGCCTTTTCATTCCCATAGATCTTTGCTAAAATACACAGTCGGCTTCTATTTGCATTGGAATTATATTTTTTTCCAGGGTTGCCATTGAAAAGAAAATGGAAATCTTCTTCTGTAATTTGCAGAAAACCAGAATTCAGTTTCATTGTATAACTTTTTTTTAATCAATGTTTTCTTTAAAATGCCAGTGGTAATTTACTCAGACAGTTATTCAGAAAGTATGCTCAAATCTAGCACAGCACTTGAAAGCAGATTGTGTTTCCCTTTGGATTAGAAAGCAGATCAGAGCTTTCTCTAAATATTAAGGATCATTTTTTTAAAGATTCAAAATGCTTTTTTTAAAGTGGATGCCCATTTATGGAAAACCTAATAGAGATTGGACAGAGAAGCCACATTACAATTGAATACATCCACAGCACACAATTATTTACTGTTAAAGGGTACAATAAATAGACTGCTTTCCACCCGCCCAGCTCGGTCCTGGCATGTACAGTTCTTCCTTCTCTGCCCTCCTCTAATCAAATCCTCACAATTTCTTTATCTTCCATGTTATTGAAGGTCAGTTACTGAATTTTGGAAAAATTTGTCAATAACAAATCTGAATTATAGCAGGGAGTGAGACACCTGTTTTTGGTGCTTGTAGATATGAAGGGTAAATGGCAAGCCATACTTAATGAGCAGATTGTGCTTGCTCTTAAACTTAATACATTCTGGAATTATTCAATTTACATGTGTAGCCTGAGATAGGGCCAAACCGAGGCAAAACTAATTCAAAGAACACTAACTTGCATTGCAACCCATTTCTGAGGTTCACCTGTGGTCATAAAATGTATCCCATTGGGAACATAAGAAATTTATAGATTTCAACCATTCATAGATTTTTTCTGAAAATTTAGATGAGTTTTGCAATGTACCGTAATGTTTGTGGGTACCGTATGTATGTATCTAGGTATTTTTTTTCTAAGGAAGATAAACAGAACTGCCCCAGGAGGGATATTTTCAATTCTCTACATATGTTAATTCAAACTTATATTAGAGATTTTATTTACAGTACTTTTAGCTTTTCAGAAAGCAGAATTCAATAATAGCCAGGCAAATATATTCTTATTAGATTAAATCTTTATATAGAAAGTGGGGGAGGGGGAGCATGGGGAAGGCAGACATGTGTTTCACTGACAGCTCTCTGGTGCCACCAAGAGGCCACTGTGTTGCACTGCTGGGGATTCCCATTCCCTGATTTTTTGATGCAGAGAGGGTTATGCTTGAATTGGGGAAAAACATGAAAATAATAAGCTGGAATAGAATGTCTCTTTTAGGTTTTCTCAATAACATGTTTTCTTATTGACGTTCCACAGAGGCAACACTTTCATTAGGCCACTCATAAACTAATAATGTATTTGGGCAAAATAGGTAAAAGTACTGCCTTTACTATTCTCTGTAACTTTTTCTCACTGAGCACAATCCACCAAGTTATTTACCATGTAGTAAGATTGGCAGGCTTCCCCGAGATATTGCAGCTGTTGTGTGTAAAAGAAGTCATTCCAGAGGCAAAGTAATGTCAGGAGGAATGTTTCATATTCCTATCACAGCCTAAGCAGAGTTGTTCCATCAGAAAAAAAAACAAAAACAAAAAACAAAAACGAAAACAAAACCCACAATGCCTGCACAAGTAAAGTTATCTAACATTCCATTCAAATCAGTGCAGGTGAGTAAAGTTTATTTAAAGCCATTGACCAGTCAGGTACAGTATACCTGATAATAACAAAAAAGAAAACAGAAAATTAAATATGAGAATGACACCTGAAATAAAAACAGAATAATAACATGGTAATATGGTGCAAAGGGATTAATTTGAGCTTTACAAATTTTGGGAATCCTCTGGGTCAGTGTGAATGAGACTTTAATTTTTTTTAAAACTCTGTACTTTAAATCCATTGATTTTATGGGACTTAGTACTGCCACCCAGTAAATAAATAAAGTCATATATTAAAATAAAGGGGTCTTCATTCACTTTTGATGAGCTGCATCCACAGTCTCCCTTTCAAAGACTTGCAGCAGGTCTTTATTTTAACTTCATTCTTAATATTTCATATACTGCTCCGTCCTCATCTCTACCTCATATAAGCAAACATGTCATTCCAGCTGTACACAGAATTTGGCTTGAGCAAATACTCTATGGAATGATATCTACTTTTTGTTAGGAAGCCTGAGGTACCACATTGAGCTAAACCAATAAATTATTTGTTTGGTTCAGCCTAAAGATGGAGTTTGGATTTGGCCACTGATTAAATTGATAATCCAACAACATATGGTTTAGCAAGGATGGATCTGGTAAACAATCATCCTTCCTAGAAGGCCCTGCCTGGCTGCAGAGAAGTCAATGGGAAGCCATCTCAAACTTGATGCAGGTTTGGAGATTGGATCTCCAAAATCTTTACTTGTGTCTCCATGGATTGCTGCTACTGTACCCACTCAGTAGTTTTGTGATCAGCGGGTAGCATCAGTGCATACACATTGCTTGACATCAGACTGCCTCTCCTTTCTCAGCTTTGCTACACGAGCTCCCTATAATCGTTTGAATCCTAAAAGAAACAGAAAACTGATCTCACTTTAATAACTTAGAACAGGGGTCTGCAAACTTAAACACTCAAAGAGCCATTTGGACCCGTTTCCCACAGAAAAGAAAACACCGGGAG
>JANHFR010003718.1:119416-132476 GCA_032468015.1 Mimophis mahfalensis
TATGTAAGCCGCCCCGAGTCCTTCGGGAGAGAGGCGGCATATAAATTCGATTAATAAATAAATAAATAAATAAATATGTGAATGGAATAGGCTTCAAAAAATGTGATTGCTCTTCTAGAAATGCTTGCTTTTGGGTCTGATGGTTTTTATATTAGCTTTTATTTCTCCAATTAAAAGATTAATAAAAAAGATTAAATAAGCATTGATGCCCAGCTGCAAAATCAGCATTACAAAAGACATGAATCACTGTTGCACTTTCTCTTTCTCACATGGACTGAAACGTTGGTTGAACAGGGTATTCAGATATCTGATGATGGGCTGCTTTGCTGTTGGTGAGGCATTTAATCACCCCAAATAAAAGCCAGATAGCATGTTGCTGTTATAGTTTGGGAGAGGCAACATACAAATTAAATGTATTAAATATACTACATTTAGATACTTGGAAAATTGGCATCTCGCTTTGCAGATCTGGTTCTTAGATCTGCTATTTAATGGATTTTCTAGCATAGTCAAAACTCAGTGCAAAAGAAATCTCACATGAGAAATAATAAAACTGCACCACTTATTCCAGTGATTTTCTGAATTAGATTAGTATTAACTCCTACCAGTGATTATGCTAGATTTTTTTTAAAAAAAGTAATGATGCTATGTCAGTCTTTGCACTTTGCACTTTAATTATACACCAAAAAACTATATACTGTACAGGAAATTTTACTGCCAAGTATGCAGTTTTGGCAGCCACCTACACTTAGACAGTTCTGCTTTTTTGCTATTCTTCCAGAAGATAAAATAGACTTCATTAATAAAAAAAAGTCAGCTAGTTGAAGTTTTGAAAGCAAGTATTGGTGAGTGTCATCCCATGTCTCATTTGTCAAGGGGGAGATTTCTTGAATAGTAGTGTGGATGCTATAACTCACTAACAGAAGAAGAATTTAAGTTTTACAACTTCACCAACGTTGGAATGAAGGCATCTGCCAACATGTCGCCATCAGAAACACTATTTCCCTTCCTTGGCAATGGATTCAAATATCTAGATTCTAAGAAATCTTCTGTGAGCATCATGTAGATACAAAGGAAGATGACCTTGATAAAAATATGCAATCTTTGCATTACCAAAGCAGTGAGGGGAGAAACAGTCCACAACAGACTGAAAATACTTGGAAGAGGCTCAGATAGACAGACACCTCTCTATTTTATTGAAGGATGAGAAAAACACAATTATACTTGCAGGAATCTATTATTATATCCACTTGTAATAAAAGTAGTTTAGCTTTCCTTCACAGTTTTGGGGAGGGAAGGAAAGGATGAAGGATTTTGGAGCCAGGAATCTTCCATCATCATACTGTATTTGTTAGTAGGGATTAAGAACATTTACAAAAGGAGATAAAAGAAACCTCAAAATTGAAAGTTGTAATTGAAAGTGTTCAGAAATTTGCTAAAAGACTAATTCTGCCAAATACAAGGTGCCAGATAAATTTATGGTTGGGCTGGTTATAATTTTTTCTTTCAAAAGAATGAGTTGGAGACTAGGGGATCTTCAACTGTGCATTTGATTCTGACTTACAGGGACGATGTTATTAAAATATTAAAGTGGTGGAAAATGGGTGTAAGTGACAATGTATTGTTCGAGTTCTTAATTTTAACATATGATCAAGCATATGTTTTTAGAAAATTTAATTTTAATAAACTAAGGATTATGCTATGGGAACAGTATCTTACAGGTGAAGGTATTCACCTGTAGCCAAATGGACCTTCTTGAAAAAGAAATTAAGGATAGCACAGACTCAAGTCAGAGCAGTGAAGAATGGAACTAGGACATTTAAAAAGACTAACATGATTGAAAATACCCCACAACCAGAGACTAAAGAAGAGACTTATTGGAAATGGAAGAAAGAGCTAATTACAAGGACATCTATAAAAGTAACTTTAGAAATGTAAGAATGAAATGAGAAAGGAAGGGCCAAAAATATATCAAGAAGAGTTTCTTCAATGTAGGAAGAATTCAATGTTTTAGTAAGATGACAAAAGTTAGAGGGCTCATTGCTTACTCCAAATAAGCAATTTTAACAGATGGCCACGAAAAAGCAACAGAACTAAACCAAAGAACTCCTCTTCTGCTTCTGTCTTTATATTAAAAGGGAATAATAATTTCAATAGCAAAGATCAGGAACAAACACAACTAGGAAGGATGCAAGACAGTAAGAATGTAGTAAAGGAAATTTCATCTAATTGAGTGCCTTTAAAACTCCAGGCCTTGATGAAATATATTTCAAAATATTGAAATAATTGGATAAAAAGCTATTGGGACCTCTGTCAGTTCTCTTTGACACAAATTGCATAAGTTGGAGAAGAGCAAATGCCCCCCACTTCAAGAAAAAAAATTAAGAAGAATCCCCATAATTATTGACCAATATTTAGATAGAACCAGAACAGATAATAAAGAAGTCTATTTGTAAGGATTATGGGGAGTGTGTATGAATTCTCAGGATTACCTAGCACAGAAGAGTTTTCCTATGAATTAGATAATTTCTTTTTTTTTCTTTATCTGTAACATTTCAAAGAAAGGAAACCTTCAAAGTGTCATTCAACCATGCTGCATAAAGAAGCTACCTCCCCTCTGCTGTAGTAATGTTTTTGCTGCTATATCATTGCATCTAGCTTAAGCTATTGCTAAAGGTGCGGTTATTATTAAAGTCCCCAAATAGTAAATCAAAGTATTAAAAAAATATTTGGCAACTTCTCACAGTAAGTAGAATGTCTGTCTTCTTTGGTTTTTGGATTTGGAATCTGTATTGAGTAAAGTGATCCCATTGAGAGCAAGTTGCACATACAGTATCTTCCTTTAAAAGCTTCCTGACAGGAAGATCCAAGCAACAGATGCAGACTGAGAATTTTTGGGCTCCGGAAAATTTTAAGATGTTGAATCACCATTTCTCAGGGATGATTTAATTAGTTTTCGTGCATATTGCAGGGGATTTTTTTAAATTATCCTTGTGGTTCTTTCTATTCCATTGTAATGAGCTTCTCTTTCAAGGTAAACATCCATAGAACCTGTTAGATGAAAACATATACTCACCTAATATGAAATCTAATCTCTTTTATCTCCAGTACAGAAGCCCAGGATGCCAGCTGGCTTAATACCTGAACAAACCCCTTGAGACTAAATAGCAAGATAGACGTTTGCTGAGAGCTCTGTTCCTTTGAATTACTCGGAATAGTTTTAAACAAAACAGATGAATTTATATTGAAGATCAACCTCAAGGAAATTCATGTTAATTTTTTTTATTTCTAAAATCCGTTGTACACCCTACATATTTCTATTGAAATTATTTACATTAGAGAGTGCTGCATTTACATTTGCATATATTGGAGGAGATTGTGAACAAAATTTGGCAGACTTTTAATGAACTTGTTAGACAACCTTCAGTATACTTTTGGTATGAATTTAATTTTGAGACTAATTTGGTCATCTTGATATATTGAATGAACAGGAATGCAATCCTGCTAAATCTTCTACCCCTTTGGCAACTTTCAGTTCCACTGACTAAGGTTTCCTTTTCAACTGTTTAGTGAGACTGAACTGAAGACATTTTATTGCATTATTGTTCCATGTCCTTAACACGCTGCTGGTAGACTTACTGTTGTGTACCTGAACATCTGATCTAAGATCTAAGAGTGTATCTATGTGATTCAGTTGTTAAATTTTGGTGGAAAGATAGGAAATGGGAAAAAGCTACATTTCTTTCTCACTTCCTCTCCATTTGTCTCATATTCTTGCCCAAATGTATGTCGTGAAGTTATCAGGGTGAGACTACTTAATTGGTCTGTTATTACTCTGCCATACTATACAAAGAATCCCTGGTAGATTGAATGCCCCAGCGATCTCCAAGCCCTCAAACCCAATTAAATCACATTGATCCTGTCCTCTGGTGATGTCTCTTCTGTTGTTTGTACCAAGGCAAATATAGCTGGAATGCTTCTTGGAATATGGTTTATTCTTCTAAGCTTCTATTGGTTTGATCCCAGAAGAACAAGTTATTTTTTGGTAAAGAAGTATGAAAGTGTGTCTGTACATATACATGTGCATGTTCAAAAGGCTCTGTTTGTGCATAGGAGTATGTTTTTCCCAGTATAAACTAAGGAAATCCCTTGAAAATAACAGTTGCATGTTCCAAAGAATTCTTCTTTAAAATTGCTGTTGAAAAATAAAGTGTTGAGACTTCCGGTTTGATGATTGGCACAGGGGAGCGGGGCTCCGCGTCCCCACATTGAATCCTCTTCATCAGAGGGCCCCCCAAGGACTAAAAGTCACCTTGTAGCAGTGACATATAAGGAGAGGCACCCTGCAGGTCATGGAGAGTGGCAGCTGTTCTGTTGGATCTAGGGTTTCTTCCCTCTTTGCCTCAGCATGAAGACGAGATGGCCAGAATGGCCACCATGCAGCTGGGGCAGCCAAAGAAACCAAGATTGTGCTGGAGCAGTGTGAGTGGACAGTGACTGGAGCTGGGTGAGGTGATTTTTGAAATTTGCATAGGATTTACCCTAAAAGAAAATTATTCTGAAAAAAAGAGCCTTTCTGGAATGCTTTCCAGACTAAAAAGAGGCAGGAAAAAACAACCCTGCACCCTAACAGGAATTAAGTTGAAGCTTATAATATAGAAAGACTGGGTGTATAAATCTTATTGGCATGATCTAGAATAGGCATTTTAAAATGCTATTGGCTATTTTGTTTGAAATATTTTGAAATGAATAACTGGTAGAACAGCAGTTAAGTGGATTTTTTAATGTTGATTTCTAAACAGAAGATGCCATCTACTGGTGAATGGATATACATTGTGTCATACTCCTAAAGAATAATAGAGCAACCATGGGAAACCTTGATAAGAGAAGAATAACACCTGGAGGTCTGCTGTATTATTTACTGTTCTACACTTACCTACTTCATGGTGACTAGAAGACTAGAGGATCAACCTTGAAAACCTGGAGGATACTAATGGAATGACTTTTGAATATTGGAACTAACCAGTAAATTAAAAAGTGGATTTAAAGAATCACTTGGAAAAACCCCTGGACTGGATAAATGAAACCTATTGCTTAACTGTGGGGTATAAAGAACTATAACTATTGTACTTCCTGATGGACAACATCAAGATCAAGTAATCTGCTGATTCTGGGATGTCAAAAAGATTAGACTCCGGAGCAGTTACAGATTATTGACAGAACATTGTATACTACTTGGACTTTTTGTAAAATAAGGCAAGATGGCCCATCAGGAAGAAGCAGACACACAAAAAGAAATTAGGATGTTATTTCAAAGCCCTGTTCTGTTCCCCTTGCCTTGGAAGCCAAAGTCAATGAAGAAGGAAACAAACCCCCACCATTTGAGGAGTTTAAAAGCGAGAAGCTGTTCTTAAAGCAGAATTCATGGGGAACTGAAAGGGGAGTCAAAGGACATAATCAACAGAAGACAGGTAACGGGCATGAGTCCAAGAGATGACGAGATAATACTGGAAGCTGTCCAAACCAATTCACAGCATGAGCACTCTCCAAACCAGGTTATACGACCATAGTTCTCTGCAAAGGACAAGGCTCAGCCACACTCCTTTTAACCACTCTAGGGTATGGCCCAATTAGTGGTCAGCTGCAGCCCAGCCTCTCCCCTTTCGGCATGTCTGACTCTGTAGCTGCCTGCTCAGTACACACCTCGTCCTTGCATCAGCCAATGGCTCCTCCCTGCTGCTGTTACCCCCCATCACCTTCTGCTGACTTGAGGGGTAACTGGCCCCTGCTGGCACACTGTCAGCAGCTAGCTCTTGCTGGCTCATGGGGGTGGAGCCACCTCTGGCATGCTGTCAGCAACCGACTGCAGGTCTTCCTCTGAGTCATTGTCGATTGCCAAATCAGCAGCAGGTGACGGAGCCACAACAAGCCCTTTTGATATGATGATGGGGAATTTAGGGAAGATAAAGGACTTATTACATGATATAATTGGAAGGACCGAAAATGTGCAACAAAGAATAATAAAGCAGAATAATAAAACCCAGGAAACAAGGAAGATAACTAAGCATGAAGGATGAGATAGAACAGATGATACAACAAATAGAACAAGGAGAAAAGAAGGAGGAGATTATATGGGTGAAATAAAGGAGAAAAGAAGGAGGAGATTATATGGGTGAAATAAAGTTGGCGAATTATATATTATGAGGTAGAAAAATGGAATTGAATAAAACTGAAAGATATTTGGGGGAAAAAGATAGAGGATTTGGCAGACTTATGGATGGACTGGCAGCAAAAAACAATGAGGATGGAAATGATGGTTGGGTTCAATATGACAGATGTAGACAAGAACCGAAGGGAGGAGTATGGGAAACAAGTCAAAAAGAGAAGAAGGGAAACTTCCAAGAGGGTGAGAGATGATGGATAGGGAGGATTTTTTTTTTTTTAAAAAAGTGGCTGTACCAAAAATTAGAATAGATTAAAAATTATAAATAGGAGGAATATTGTTATACATACTTCTATACAATACACTTAAATGAATGTTAGAGGTTTAGACTTTTAAAAAGGATGTTATCGGGTGTGCTCAAAAACAATGCTATTACTACTAGAAGATTGTAGCAAATATTGAACAATTGGAAAATGAAGGATTATGTACTGTTACAGATACGTATAATAATATTGGACCACGTAAGTTTGATTAATGTTGTAATTCTCATGTGTGACATTCAGATGCCACGCTGTTCATGAAATGATGTTGATGTATGTTTAAAAAAAACTTTACAAAAAAAGTTGAATTGCAGAAGTGGAAGTGCAGAAAAGTGTAGCAAAATTTCTTTATATTTCTTTGTATCTTCCTAATTTCCCTAATCACATCATTGCTCATGTGTTGTTTAGTATATTAACATGTACTATTTCTGAATGTTGGATTTTGTCAAGAAATAAAATACAAATAAATATATGAGATCGCTAGCTACTTCAAAACCAGATTTCATTAGGAGGCACTTACCCCCAGCAAGACTGGCAAAGATGTTCCCCGGATTATTCCTGTCCGTTGGAAGTGGGGGCTAAGGGAAGGCACATACTACCATCAGTGGTGGACCTGTGTGGTAGTAGTAAAGTATTGGAAAAGAATTCAAAAATGGTTGTTGGAAATAATGGGGCTTAATGTTGAATTGAAACCAGAGACATACTTATTGGGAATAAAGCTGGAGAATATTATCAGGAGCGCATGGTATCTGACTCTACATATAATCACAGCTGCAAGAATAACTTTTGCTCAATTTTGGAAGGATGGTGTGATACCACCAGAGGGACCAGTAATCGAGAAAATTATGGACTGTGCTGAACTCTATAGACTGACTAAATTGTTAAAAGATAAAGGGGACACCAAATTTTACGTATACTGGACCTGAATAAGGAGTTGGAGTTGTATAGGAACCGAAGTGTAATGGTACTGATTGGTAATCTATGTGTTTATATACTTATGAATATAGTTGACATGTAAGTACTGTTGTGGTGAATGGGAATTTTGGTTATTGGTTGTATGTTTTGGAAAAATTTGCAATAAAGATTATTTTAAAAAACCCCGGATTTCATATATATTTCAGTGTGTCTTATGAACAACACCACTCTTTCTGGGTTGCCGTTGAAGGTTGCTTGAATGGGAGGTGAACCCCAGGGCTGGGGGCCCCAGGGGCCCACTGACATGGGAGGTGTAAGCACGGACACTCTGGTACTGTCTGCATCCCAGCCTATGGGTGCAGAGGCTGTATTTATGACGTTCATAAACGGGGTACTACTGGAACATCTGTATCATGGCATATTGGTGTACTTAGATGATATTCTCATCTACACATGTACAATGGAAGAGCATGTCCACTTAGTACCGCAGGTATTAGAAAAACTGTGGACTGAGAAACTATACATCAAATTGTGAAAATGCTCCTTTCACCAGACCCAATTAGATTATCTAGGTTACTGTATCTCGAGCTGTGAAGTGGAAATGGATCCTCACAAGGTGAAAGATGTGCTGGATTGACAAGCCCTGAAAACCTGGAGACAGCTACAGAGTTTTTGGGGGTTTGCCAACTTTTACTGGCAATTTATTCCTTCATTTCCCTGGGTGGCCTTATCTCTTACCAACCTGTTACAGATGAAACATCTACCTTCAAAACATCAGCCAGGGCAAGCCATCATTTGGACACCAAAATGTCAACCAGCATTCGAGGATTTGAAAACCCTCCTTTTTTCCTTCTTTTTTTCACAAGTAAGTGGAATTGAAACCTGGAATCCTATACATTTACTTTTCAATAACACCTTTTGGGGAAAAAAAATATTGGTTGGTGGTAGGTTTGGGTCTGCATTTTAAATAAAGTCTGTAAGCTGTTACACTGAAATGAATGAGGATAAAATCTGCAGGAATAATTTTGCACGTTGCGAACTAGTAAGAAGCAGCTGCAATGAACTAATAGGTTGGTTTTATTTTTATTCCACAAGATTGCTTATTTTATAAAGATTTAAATGAAGGGTCCCTTGTAGTTCTGCATGAATATAGAATCTTTATATTTTCTACAGTGATTAAATGTAATTCAGTAAACATATGCTAAGTTTCTAATATAATTGTGGGACAGCTGCTCTTCTGGTATTGTTGGATGAACATTTAATTTAGCCCTTGAGAGGGAGCTCTTGTTCATACCATGATTTCCTTCTTAAATTGACTTGGAGAAAGCTGTAATAAACAGACCATCCCTTTTAAAATAAATTACATAATGGGAGGTTTGTAGTGTATTTACCACTAAAAACCATTTTTAAAAATTAAAATAAGCATACACAAGGATATCATTTAATCAAATTAACCCATTTCATTTAGAAGAAATCCTACTGCTTCTGGATGAGGATTCAAAATACATATATTTTGGTATATGTTTTCTAATGCTAAAGGCTGAACAAATATTGGAGGCCTCTATAGGGTGGGAATTCAGTTGGACAAGTTGCTTTATAATAGTACACATCCAAATCTGAACAAATGTGTTTTGAAGCTTTTGGTCTGCACACACAGCAAATCAGAGAGTGACTTGCCTATTTTTGTGAGATTATTTAAATATCCTTCAAATGTAAAAGTGTTGGTGATCACATTCAAAGCCCTTCAAGGCTTTATGGGTCCAGGTTACCTGAGGGACCATCTGATCCCAATGAATTTGGCCTGTCCCACTAGTAGTGGCCAAAGGAGGTGGCATGCTGTGCGTCACATCAGCCTGATTACTCTGGCTGGCAGGGTCCAGGAGGTGGAAGCTACTCTGCTGTTGCTCCTGCCCTCTGGAGCATCTTGCTCCCAATTTGAGATTGGTCGCAGCCTTCCTATACTTTCATAAAGGCCTCAAGACCTAGCTCTCTGGGATTCAGAGCTGTGGTGGTGCAGCAAATAAAGTACTGTATGTAGTACTTAGCTGGCAGCTGCCTGCAATTAGGCAGTTCGAATCCCACCAGGCTCAAGGTTGACTCTACCTTCCATCCTTCGGAGGTGGGTAAAATGAGGACCCAGATTGTTGGGGGCAATGTGCTGACTTTGTAAACTGCTTAGAGTGGGTTGAAAGCCCTGATAAGCGGTATATAAATCAAATGCTATTGTTATTGCTATTCAGTTTACAGTTTTGAGCTTCAGTTTGGGCTTCAGTTTATAATTCTGAGTATTAATCCACTAAACTATAATAAAGGGTGTAACATTTTCTGCTACTAGGACTACAAACAAATCCATATTAATTTGCATTGTCAGCTCTTGTACATCTTCCTTCCAGAATGAAAAGGGATTTATTTTTTTATTGAAATTAGTTCATTCATCCACAGTTATTTGTTACATTATATTAAATGTATAATAACTTTATGTTTCATGTAAGCAGGTTTATTTCTAAAGCAATCATTTTATGATTAATTGTTTGAATGAGCTATCAGAAAAAAAGATGGAGTACCTAGTTATATGAGTTCCCCACCCCCATAATTTATGATGCTAACTTTACCTTCTTTCAGAAGTGTCTTATTTTGCTTTATTTCTAACACAATACTTTCAAATCCACTTCGGATTAAAATGTTCCTTTGCTGTCAGAGCAGCTAATGCTTTTTTTGAAGATTAGCCCTATCCACATACGTCTTTTGTAGTTTCCTCAGTCATAATGTGTACTGGTATATTTATAAATAAGCAGACATCAGACAATATCTTTTTCTCCCATTACCTACATTGACACCATAAAACAACCTGCCACTAAGGGAAAGAGTTGTGGTAGAGAACTCTATACTTTGCTTTGTTCTCTCATTCAATTGATGCTTTTTTTCCTATGAAGGATCATAGATTTTCTGCATCCCAACCTTTAAAAGCTGGCTGTTCTTTTTCCATATCTTCACTTGTCTTAAATCAACAAGAACTATTATGCTTTCTGAAAAAAAAAGCTGTACTTGAGCCACTGTGGGTCATCTATCTACCTTGTTGATTTTCAGCGTTCTTGAACCGATGGGGCTTCTGTTTTCTGAAAAATCACACTAGGTTGCCTGATGTATTTGGAATTAGTGAGATTAAAAGGAATATCAATTTATTAGAATACCACATTAAGAGAAATGGAATCCATTAGGATCACTGGCACCACAAATAGGTTATGGCAATAATACAGGTGGTTGTCTGATTTTCTTGGATATTTTAGTTGGATTATAATTTCATTGCTTTATTTGAAGTGGACAAAACTCAGTCAGGTTGTACAAATGGGTAAGCTGTGAACTTTCTAAAGAGGTCACAATTTGCTGAAAAAGCAATCTTTCTCATTCTGAAATATTATTTTTTTTCAAATTACATTTTTTTCCATTTCAAAAAACCTTTAAAATCTATTATGAGAATCCAGGAAGAACATGGGACCAGATCTGGTTATGTTGGTAAGAATTATTCTTTACTATATGTTTGTGTTTATTTTACTGTCAACATAGTCACTATAAGATGAGGTCTTCTTTCAGAAACACATTTGGAATATCAAAGAAAACACATTCTTTCTTTCTAACTACTGGCACCTGTGTTCCATTCACATAGAACAGGGGTCTGCAAACTGTGTCTCTAGAGGCACATGCGGCTCTTTCGGCCCTCCTGCAGTTCCCTGTCGGCTGATCCCACCACTGACTGGCTCCTGCCTTCCCATGCCCTCCCCTCCCCGGCACTCCTTGCCTGGCCTGAGAAGGTGAGGGTGATGGTGCGGGGTGGAGACTCACTCCATATTCCAGAGCAGGAGGCAACTGGGTGGGGATAAGTGATGTGAGTTGGCCACGCCCACCCAGTCATACCAGTTGTTAAATTATTGGCTCCTGGTGTTTTCTTTTCTGTGGGAAACGGGTCCAAATGGCTCTTTGAGTGTTTAAGTTTGCAGACCCATGACACAGAATATTATTTTTTGTCCTAAAGAAGCCTGATTCTGCTGTTTCTCCTAATATTTGTGATACAGCACTTGCAGAAGGTAAGATGCTAAATAAATGATAGCTCACAATAGTGATGTTTGCATGCCCCAACATTAACAACAAAGGCAAGACTGACTCCAAATCTTCCTGTTTCACATCTGTCCTTTGACTCAAGGATGGGATGGGCTACAACGGGGAACAATATATTATAGGTTTTTCAGATTGGTTCAGACGAGCTGTTATGTTGTACCTGTTTTTCTTATTAAGAAGCCATTGTGTCAGGCATTGCACCACAACATTCTGGCAAAGGCAAGGGTCCTTAAAGTTGGCAAGTTTAAGACTTCTGGGCTTCAACTCCCAGAATTCCTGAGGTAACATGACTGGAGGAGGAATTCTGGGAGTTGAAGTCCATAAGTCTTAAAGCTGTCAAGTTTGAGGACCCCTGGGCAAAGGTGTGACAGAAAAACAGCCCTTAGGTCTAAGGTTAAGTATCTCTTGTTTGATTCTAGGGAGGCTTGCACAACTTTTCTACTATGATTCCCTGGGATAAGTTCATACTATATTCTCCTTGCTCCCTGATGTATTCTCACATCCTGCTTAGCCCCGGTGTGCTTCACTAGAATTTAATAGATACATTGATTGAGTAGGTGTAGAGTACTTAGCCAAATTTCTGTCTCTCTCCAAAGAAAGAAAAGTTTATCTGATGTAAACTAATGATGCTTATAGGTATAGATAGGCGTCCACCTGTGTGATGCCATTCACCTGAAAACATAGTTCTGTTCTGATTTCTCCGTGTTCATAATATAAAAGAGGTGAAGGGTATGATTCATTTGAAACATGTAAGCACTGAGAAAATCAAGAGAAAGTTTTCCTTTCCATTACCAGCAAGAGCTCCTTTCTTGAGTTGTCTGGATAGATAAGCTTGTCTTGGTGAAAAACAGCCAAATCACCATCTGGTTGTTTATTTGACTGAAAATAGTGTAGTACTGTCATTTTTATTTTCTACATCTCCATTCATAGCTTTGGTTCCCTCAAGCTCAAAACCAGATCATCCTGGTTGACCAGACTGTTGCCTCTGAAGCAGCACATGTTGCAGTGTTGTTTGTCTCCTGCTGGATGATAATTTCCCAGACTTAAAACAAATCTTTCTGTGCTGAGACATTTGTTGCTGACCCTGAATGTTAATGTATGGCATTCAGCAGAAGACCCATTTCCCTGCAATTTCTCTGAAATTCTCTTTGGACCAACACTATATAGTAAAAGTTCCCCATAGTGGTTCTGAAAATTTAATTAGAAAGCTAGCTCCATCCCTTTGTATCCCTCTGCTTTAATATCTCCAAATGACATTTTTTATTAGCTCAGTTAGTGAAACATGACCAGGCCCTCTCAGCTATAGGCTACCCATTCTTAATCAAGGCACGCTCTTTTCTTTAGTGTTCCCAACTGATACCTAAAAATAGTATATGAGCTTTTCCATGAAATTGAACTTTTAAACTAACTGGTTTATAACCTGCTGTAGATCCTTTTGGACGTTTGTTAATTATAATCTTAAACCAACCCATTTCCTCTCAAAATCACATTCTTTGCATGTTAGCAGATCTGTTTTCATTACTTCTACCTTCTGGCTGCTACTCCCCCC